>VYZW01049571.1:401903-413156 GCA_013401315.1 Balaeniceps rex
GGCTGGGATGGGGCTTGGTGGGGCTGGGGAAGGGAGGTGGGATGGGAATGAGCAGAGCAAGCTACCAGGATACTGGTGGGACTGGGCAGGGATGAGGGCTGGGGTGCTGAGGGGGACTGGGCAGGCACTGGGGGGGAGCAACTGGAGCTGGGAACGCTGGGGAGGGAAGCTGGGATTGGTGGGGGATGCTCCTGCAATTGGGGGATACTGGGAGAGGTCTAGAGGATGCTGCTGAGGGCGGAAGGCTGATGGGCAGGGGGTTTGAGGGGGCTGGGGATGCCTGGGAGGGGAGTGGGTGGGTGCTGTGGGTGGTGGAGGGGCTGCGAGTCCTGCTCTGGTCTGAGGCTGGAGGCATGTGGCGTGTCGGGGGCTGGCCGCAAAGCTGGCACGTCGGGTCCGAGGAGTGAGGAGGTGATAGGAAGCACAGGGCGTTTGAGAATGGGGTGGGGAGCGCCAAAGGGTCGTTTGCTCCCCAGGATGGAAACAAATTACCTGTCTCTAGCACATGCTCTTAGGGCTGCGAGTTTCTGAAGCTGAGGTGCTCCTTTCCCTTTGCCATCCTTGTTTGGCTGCTGTGTTTAGTTCCCTGATGCTCCAGTGGCCCTGAGCCACACTTGGGCTATCGTGCAGCTATTCAAGGCTTTGCAGGTGAAATGGGTGCATAAGAGGTGGTGGCACCAGCTGGAGTACACTCCAGCCAGGTTAAACCAGGGATCACGTTAGAGGTTTAGGGGTGCAACATTGGATTGTTTCAGCGCTAGGGAGCTTGGATCAATACTGGGGCCTTAAACCTACCTAAATCAGTGGTGGGGAGCTGGTCAGGCTGTCGTTGGAGTCATGTGTAGGGCAAAGCAGGTGTTGGTCAGACACAGGATCCAGTTTTCTGTGTGGTTTTGGGCTGAGGAGGCTTATCTTTCTGGTTATGATGGTTCCTTAGTCTTTTCATTTAATCATATTTTTGGTTCAGTCTACATTTAAATGTCAAGCCAATGCTTATAGCATTAAGCATTGCCAGAGCTTCTTGAGAAATTCCTGTGTCTCGCCTCTTCTTGTTTGCTGGGGTTGGAACAGGAGCCTTTTGCTGTCAGCTTGAACACCTCTTACCTGTTTCCACCTTAGCAAGTGCTGGACACAGAGCGATAGTAAGGAGGGGACAATCTGATGTAGATTTTCTCCTAAAATTACAAGGAAGTTCATGATGTTGTCGTAATTTATCTTGGCTCTCTTCAATTTAGGTTTGTGTACAAGGAGCTGGCATTTTCTTGAGTTATTTAAACCATTGCTATTTGTGTATCTGGGCTATTTTGTTTTTGGCCTTCATCTGGGACTTGCTGTAAACCATGCTGAGTTTGCTTAGTGGATGAGATAATACTCAGTACTGCTAGCAAGCTGTCTCTGAACAATGTGCAAAGCAGGCTCTGACTTACATGAAGCAAAAATCTGTGTGCTCATGAGAAAAAGAGCTTTCTCCTGTGTTGCACTTTGAATATGGTAGTTTGCTTTTTGACATAAGTCAGATCTCGTTTCCATCTATCAAAACAGGTTGTAAATACGTGTGCTGTGCTTAGCCTTATCTGAATCTGAGTGTTTCTAGGATTACTCATCTTTCCAAGTATGTGATCTGAAGTTAGAAAAACAGTGAAATGTCCCGCTTTTGTGTTTAAAGATCATCTCTGAAATTCAGCAAGGTTTCTTCCACTGTGTAGCTTTATGCAACTGGGATGATGTGTATGATGGGGTGTTTTTCTCCTGGATTTTTCTCTATAATCTGCTGCTCTGGCCACTGTTAAAACAACATCGGACTAGCTCAGCTGGGAGGTATGACCCAAGTTGACAAATCCACATATAACGCAAACAAAGAACAGCAAGGCTATGTTCAATGCCTTTTGCATGGCACCATGCCAAATACTCTTGTAGAGGAAAACATTTAAGTCATCTTTTAAGCTGGGCTCAAATCCGAACGACTGTGTCAGCAATAACATTGCAGCTGAACATGGGCTGTGTTTTTAATTATAAAACAAGACCCACAACAGCTTCTTTTGTGATGCTGGAATTTTTTTGCTGGAAAGACCGCAATATTGTAGCTCATGCGGCTTTCCCAACCCAGCCTCTGTTTTGGAAGGAGGGCAAACCTCTGCTGCAGGAGAAAGGCAATTCCAGAGCTGTCCCCAGGCATAGTTTGCTCTCCAGCTTGGCAAGAGCAGAAGGGGAGAGAAATCAAACCAAACCCAATAATACCGCCTAATTGGGATGAGGCGGTAACCACGCAGGCACAGGGCAGGCAGGAGCTCCAGGGAACTGGGCTAAACAACAGGTTGTTTCTCGTCTGGTTGTTTGGCAGTTGGATAAGCTTACAACTGCTCTGCATTGCCATGCTGTAGAGCGTGTTGAAGGGGGGAGAAATTGTGGCATTACCCCTCAGCTGCTGCTGATGGGAATTTAACAGCTGAGGTATTAAATTGATCAGGGTGGATGGGGGGAAAAAAGAGTGGTAGTGGTGTTGGGGTTGGTTAGGGGATGAGGAAGGAAACTGTTAAGAAGCAGCAAGCTGGTTGCACTGCCGGACAGTGTCTTGGAGTTCAAAGCTAAGCTTGTCCTTTTGTTGCTGAGCCAGCAAGACCTGCGAGGTTTCGGGGCAAAGGCAGGCAGCCTTTAGAGAACATATGACTTGGTGCTTTGCTTTAAGGTCATGGAAGTATGTATAAGAGAAGGGGAATTGGGCAAAAAAAGTAGAAAAAGGAGGAAAGCGGTAGGAAAACCCTTTTTTGGGATGGTTTTAGGGTCATAGGTTCTTAGCACTGATGCAGACTGTTTAATCAAAACCAGTAAAACTGCCTGCTCTCATGCTTGTTTTTCAGCCAGTACTTGAAAATTGTTTGAGTCATGTTTGTCACAGAGCTGGCAATTGTAAGAATAAAATGACGGATATCCACATATGTTTGGGCAATCCCTATATTCTAAGGTATTAATAATTTGGTTCCGCAGAGCAAGAAAAGTGCTGGTGAGACCATTCTATTGGCTCTGCTAGGCACTTGCTGGTCCAGCAGCATTTTTTGGTCCTGTCCATAAAAATGCAGTGTAGCGCTGAAATAATAAGCTTGTGTATGTGTCAGAGATGGGATGTCAGATCTTGGCAGAGAAAGATTTCAATGTTAGGCTTGAGAGAACTGAAAAGTAATGGCTTTTCTTTTCAAAAAACTGCTTTGCATCTCCCGGGAACAAAAGAAGGAAAAGGAATGAACGGGCCTCGGTGTGGGTATTGCAAGTAGGGTTAATTGTTCCTCCCATCAAGATGCAACACAGGAAAGTATCGTTAGGGGGAGTTGACAGTTTCCTTTGTCTGAAACATGGACTTCTCACTTCCAGTTGAGATATTAAATGTGCAGTGCTTTTTTTGGAAAATGAAATTGTGTACCCAGGGGAAAGACAGCTGCAGAACATGTCAAGATCTGCTGATTATAAGGAGTTAAAAACTGCCTTTTCTCTTCCGAGATTGAGAGTTTAAAAAGCTGGGCTGAGCACCACTGCTTTGCTAGCCTGTCCGCCTCAGGCTGTTGTGTTTTCACTAACATTGTTCATCTGAGCCTTTTAAATCCCTGGGTTTGCCATGTAGTATCAGCAGCAGGTGCAGAATGAAGATTGTGAAACTTGTGCCTGTGGATATAAAGCATTTGCTGCTTCTCTTACGTTATGCACTCACGAACTGTCCTTTCTCTGAGTTCCTGCCTTCCAAACTGGGTGTTGTCAGCTCCGAATGCTGTTTGACTGCTTGTTCTTTTTTTCTTATTATTCTCAGGTGTTTTAAGGAACTGGAACCATGACAGACTCTAAATACTTCACAACCAATAAAAAAGGTTAGTGTTAAGCTGGTGCAGTGGATTGGAGGTGGTGGGTGGCTATTTTTACACAGCTTTTTTAACTGCATGCAGAAGAACTTGTGCTTTTCTGTTAGCTCTGTCCCTGTTTCTTGTCTTAATCATCCAGGGAGAAACTTTTAAAGTAGGTCACACGGTGACAAAAGACAAAACTGATGTATTGTATGGTTTTGTGATGCACAAAATGACCCAAATTGCTGCTTTTTCAAGGATCAGAGAACAAAACGTTGGGATTTGAGTGCAGATCTGGTCAGAGACGAGGTTTTAGTTATGGACTAACAAGTTCAAGACTGAGGATGGTTGTTCTGTTGGGCATCACAGGATTAAGTTGATGGACAGACATTTAATATTTAAGGTGTAAGTGTATATCTCTACATCAAGCTGTTGCAAAGATAATGGGATTTCCTATTGCTCCTTCTTTCGAAGCTGCAGTGCTCCGTTTGACTTTCCCTTGGCTTTACCGTAGGTGTGGTGGTCACCTCACCCCAGGACAAACTGCTGCCATTAAAAATGGGAAGATGGAAAAGGATCTTTGGGGACACTTTACCCATTCACCTGTTTCAGTGGGGCAGTCATTCTGCTGAAACTGCCCCAGGCAGATTTTTTTTTTTTCTAACCTGTCCTTAAACAAAACAGTGTTTATCCCAACTCTTGCTGGCTGCAATTTAAGCCCGATATTGCTCATCTTTCTCCAGTAGATGTGGAAGATGGTTCACATTAACCTCTCCTTTCAGAATGGCTGAATGTTTCTGATGCACGCTTGCCAATGAAAAAGCTACAGTGTTGATCTATTTATGTTTCATTAAGCTTCAGAATGAGCTCATAAATTAAGCAAATGCAGTTCACATCTTTCTAATGAACAACTCCATCTGTAAGTTCCGTCCTGAAGTATCGGGAAGATTTTTCTGGGATGGCTGCAGGAGGCCAGCCTGCTCTAGTGAGCACACTGCTGCTGCTGCTGGCTCAGCTCTGCTCCGGGGCACCATCTCGGTGTGAGTAATGTGAGCATCTCTTCCTTGGGCAGGAGGTATTACAAGTGGTCACTGCACTGCAGTCTTCAGAACAGTAACTTCTCTTCTTTTTTGAAGTACCTGTTAGTCTTTATGTGCCAGGCTCTTCAGTAATTAGTGCTGCTGATCTGACAAAGAGGCATTGGTGTGTAGGAATCGGAGGTTAGAGGCTAGAATGTATTTTGTCAGAGATATTTTGATATTTGTAATGTGTCCTCAGCCTATGGCTTCTAGTGGGAATATTGCTTGCTGTCCTTCCTGGGGAAGCTGTCTGTCAGTCAGAAGCGTTATCCTTCTCACACCATTTGCTCTGTCTGGTGCAGGTCTGATAAGCTGTCTTTTGCATACGTTGCTTTATTTTGCAAACTTGCTTTGCCACTTTTGTGATCCAGCCTGAACTGACTGTCTACGCAGTAATATCTGGAAGAATTAATGTCATGGAAAAGGCTGCTTCGGCAACTTCAGAATCCAGGCGAGCTGTGTTACTTGCTGCTTCTGTTAGTAGTAGCTCTGTCTTTCTAGCTTGGAAGGAATTTGTTCCACTGGACTAAATTTGTGCTTTCCTGTTTCTGCCGCTGTGTATCACAGCATTTCGGCTACACTGCAGTCTGCTGTTTTCTCATTGCTTTTGCAGGAAGCAGGCGATGATGAGCAAAAGTTAAAAAGTCTGGGCAAAATTCCTAGCTAAGTTTTTTCTTGCAGGCACTAATCTGGCATCTCCAAATATCTTTTCATCCTGGTTATATAATAGCTGCCTCTGAGAAACAGACGCTACAGTGGTATCGTTTAATGTTCTAGAAGTGGGAGAGCTGCAACATGCAGCATGGTTCTTGTTAACTGCTTTTTCGTTAGCAAGTTATAGCCCGTATCATTCTCTGAGTGTCGCAGCTTTGCTTCTCATTGAACCATGTTCTCCATAAGGTCTGACACATGTTGCTGTACCAGTTTTATGGGAACAACAGGCCAAGAAAGTAAAAAGTCACTTTTAAACTATCCCTAAAGCAAGACCCTTTTCTTCTCCCAAGAGGCTCAATCTGTTTTGTCTTCTTCCAGGAGAGATTTTTGAACTGAAGGCTGAACTCAATAATGAAAAGAAAGAGAAGAGGAAAGAAGCTGTAAAGAAGGTTATTGCAGCCATGACTGTGGGGAAGGATGTCAGGTAAAAGCAACTTTTCTTGCACCTGTAGCAGCTCTGGTTCTCCTTGGACTCTGTTGGGTGTAGTGACACACATCTCCGTGGAACAGCTCTGAGTTTGTCATCTCAGCTGGGTAGTGAGGCTGGCTGTGTCCTTGCCTATCCTATGCCTGAGTCACAGGTTTCTCAAGCTCTTTCCTGTTACTGAAAGCAAAAGAAACAACCGTTTTCAGTGCCAGTTTAGCTAGGTGCCCATTAGCCCTTTTTATTTAAAAACCCATCCAGAATTCAACCGTTTAATATGTCACTTCAGATAGTGCTTTCTCATTGCTTGCTAGCCTGGGCTGTAGCGTTAGGAAGGTAATTCCAAGTGTTTTTCTTAGCCTTACTTGTCAAAGCATAAATTTAAGCTGCACTTTAAAATGAGTGGTTTTTAAACTGAACCTTTGCCTTATAGTGACTAAAGGACAGAGGCATTTACCTTCTGCAACACCGTCCCCGATACTTTTTTGTGTCTTTGAGGCAACCAGGAAAACTTGCTTGAGTGAATGCTTTCTCCCTTCCAGCTTTTCCCGTTACTGGAGTCTACCATGAAGTCACAATAGTCCTGGATTCATGGCAGTGTGGTCTGTTGCCACGGAAATTAATATAAGGTTGCAAATTTAGCATCATGACTTCATTGTGGAATGAAGGAACAGGTAAACTGGAAGGAATAAAAAACAATCTTTTTGGCCAACAGCACTTGCCCTTCACCTTTACATCTCTACATTATACCTGAGAGCTGCAGATATCCTTGTGTAACTTCCTGTGTTCTTCTGCAGTGCTGTTTACAGATTGCCGCTTGATATTTGAGTGAAACTCAGCTTGTCAGCATTTAAGCTCCTAATGACTCTAGAGTTTACTAGTCTGAAATTTGGAAGGTTCTTTGTAAATGTCCTGCGTTACCAAACATTTTTAAGCAGCTGTTTTTCTTGTGGGTTCATTTCCAGGGCTGGCATGGTAGAGTTTCCTTGTTCGGTGAAATCCCCAATTAAAATGCTTTTAGGAAATTGCATTAGCTTTCACCTGTTCCAGAACTGACCGATGTTAAAGCCCTAGAAGAGTTTAAATGATAAAGCTATTAAAAAAGCCATTGCAAACTATTTTGGGAGGGAAGTTGACCTCTCATTAGACAGCAGGGTACTTAAAGTGGAACTCCAGTTTTCCTGGCTTCCTTGATATTGTTATTATCCCCTTTGCATACCACGTAATCTCACTGCTTTTTCTTGCTTACTGTTGTCTATCCAGCTCACTCTTTCCTGATGTTGTGAACTGCATGCAGACTGACAACTTGGAGTTGAAGAAGCTGGTCTACCTGTACCTGATGAACTATGCCAAAAGTCAGCCAGATATGGCCATTATGGCTGTCAACAGCTTTGTGAAGGTAACTTGCTCCCACAGCTCATCAGAAAATGGTTCAGCGCAGTGGCTGTCACCATGTCTCCTTTGTCCATTAGCCTTTCTGAGCTGTTGTTTATCTCTGCTTTTGTACTTGAGTCTCTGGGCTGGGAGTGCTTGTAGAGGAGCAGAAAATAAAGAGTTGGCACGCTGAATCCAACAGGTTTGGGTCCTCTCTCTCACTTGCTGCTCCTAGTTATTGCAGAAGAGATGACCCTGTAAGTGGTTATGAGAGAGCCTGCTCCAGGAAAAGCTGCTTCTATCATTTTACTAATCATCATTAAAGACCAACTTCTGGTATTGGATAACAGAAGTTATGTTTTTCATCTTCCAGCCTTTGTACTATCTCTGTCATATGGATATCTACTTCTTGTTTGAATGTTTCAGCTGTGCTCTGTGTGGAAAACCTTTATCTCTGGTGAAACTGGAAGGTGGTTCACTGGGAAAAATAACAGCCTGATTGCTGTATTGCCTTTAATTCTGTTGTCAAGTTGCCTCTCCTTATCTAGGAAATGTTATTTCAGTCCCATGTTATCTAAGTTAAAACCCAGTGCTTAAAGAAAGTTTAAGATTCCTCCTAGAGCACAATAAAATCTGAGACGCTGGGGAATCTGATGTTTTAAGTTTCTAGCACGGTGCCTGAGGGTGAAAAAAGTGAGAGGACCTGGGCTGAGAGCAGGTCTGCTCTTCTGGCCAGAGATGTGTCTACCTCCCTCTCTGGAAAGAATATTGTTGTCTGTCATGTCTGTTCTAACAGAATTACACTTTACAGACTAACAAACAAACATGGTATTTTCCAGCTTCATGCTTTTCTGTGCAAGGAAATGTCTGATGTCCCTTTTGGCAAGTTGAGGGACAAGTGTTAGTAAAGAGAAAGTGTTGACACTAGTCTGCAATAGCTCAGCACTTCACAAGCAGTTCACAGTTCAAGGTGTTGAATGCACTGGTAAGAGATGTCACTTCTCTTGTACGTGTTAAAAGTGGTGCATTCAGGGTTTTTTTTCAGCTGTAGGAAATTTAAACAGTGAAAGGTAAATGTACCTTATGCTTTTGTAGGTCATCCTGCATCCATCCTTTTATAGGCTGATTTTGGAGGAGTGTTGCTCAGAGACGTAGATGGGTTGGATGTATGGAAAATTACATAGGCTTGAAGTATAAAGTGTTACATTTCTTTCTGTGGTTCCCCCCCATCAGAAAAGCGCCTCTAGAGTAGCCTTTGCCTAGTGCTTCATATGTTGCAAACTTAAGGGATGCTTGTGTCTAGAACTGATGGCCTGTGAGATATAGACCTTGATGACTTTTGCATTGTGTTTAATTGTTGGCTTTTCCCATTATATTCTCTTTCTCCTTTAAACCGGTAAGGCTGGAAACCAGTATTTTATTCTGTCTGAAAGTTGCCTGTGGCTAACTTTTGAGTGGTGAGAGCTGCCTTTCTAGCTTAGCTGTACTTTGGATTTGGCTGCTAGGTCATGTTGAAAGAAGCTTTACCTGGTGAGAACCAAGGGACACCGGCTTCACAGTTGTACTATTTTGCAAGCTGTCATAGCCTGAAAACATCTTGAGATGGTGTAGAATGTTTCTGTGAACTAGTAAGTTCACCTTTTATCCCTGATCTGAAATAATTGCCTTTTTTTAGCATGTAATCAGAAAGAATGCTTTTTGTTTGAAATAAGAACAGCCTGAAGATATCAGTGGCTAGAGATGCAGATTTGTTTACCGCATATTGTGTCCGGTTGCAGGACTGTGAAGACCCAAACCCTCTCATCCGTGCTCTGGCTGTCCGTACAATGGGGTGCATCAGGGTGGACAAGATCACGGAGTATTTGTGTGAGCCTCTTCGCAAGTGTCTGAAGGATGAAGACCCTTATGTACGAAAGACCGCAGCTGTCTGTGTGGCGAAGCTGCATGACATCAATGCCCAGATGGTGGAGGACCAAGGATTTCTGGATTCTCTGCGTGACCTGATTGCAGACTCCAATCCCATGGTAATGTATATGTCCTTCCAGTGCATTGCTTGACTTCATAATGGGCAGATAATCAGAAACGTGAAGGCTTTTTAATTGCAATTGATGCACCACGATGAATGCATTGGTTAGAGAACACTTGTTGCCTCAGACAATAGGAAGTACCTTCTATTCTTAGATCTGTTTGTGCTTTTGCCTGTCTTGCCTGTCGTGAGTGCTGCAGCAAAAGTTTAACTTCCTGGTCAGATGAGTCAGAAGAGCAAGAAATACTTGATGCTACTGCCTTGGTGACAGCTTGTAGCTGTTGTCTTCCTACAAGCTTTGGCTGCTCTTGGAGTAAGAGGTTGGATGAATTCATTCACTGATGCAGATAAATCCACTGGCCTGTAATGAGTGGGGAAAATCAATGCTTATGTTTTTAATAAAGTTAAATGAGTTGTCAGAGCAGAGGTGGAGATCAAGACCAAGAATTTCACAGGACTAAATTACCTACTAAATCAGTATGTCATCATGGTTGATGAAGGGTCCATTTCCACACCAGGCATCTTCCACTATTATTTTGTAACTAAAATATGGTGGACAATGGATTGAAGTGCCCTGTAATCCTTTCATTCAATACTTTTTCCTGTGATCTGCCAGAACCCAGTGAGCATACTGATATCATTGTAACTCCTATCAGGAAAGAAAACTTCTGCCCCTTGGTTTAACTTGGTTTAGGGATGTGATTGCTACTTCTTTAGCTCTCTTAGAGCACAAATCTGATTGAGTCTGCTTAAAGACATAATTTCACATTGTAAGGGCAGGTCTAACAGCTCTTTCTGTGGTGTGTGAATCAAACCACATAAAGCAAATTACTGTCCTGTTACAGCTGTCTTTGGGCAGCTCTGGATAAGTCAAGCGCAGGTGGTAAGTTACCATCCCCTTTAGTAGGAGAGTGAGGGCTGCTGATTGCATTTCTTATGGCTTTCTAAAGACAGTAAAACTAACGGTGTCTGGCTTTCACAGGCACAAGTCTGTGAATGGTGGTGCCTACCAGAAGACAGAGGCACGTATTGCCTCTGATATCCAGCTCTTTTACAAGCTGTTCTTTTTGTATGCCTCCCTGATTTTTATTTTTTCTTATGCCAGGCTTCTGCATGAATATTGATGACTACTTGAAGATGCTCTCTCTGTCTAGGCAATTTTGAGACATATAGGGGAACACCTGCTTTTTTTAATTTAATGTTGAGGTTGTGCCTTGCAGCCTCTGAAAGTACTTGATTGGGCTGATTTAGTTCCACTTAAATGCTGTCCCCTGGCATTCACTAGCTCACAGGCAGCAATGGAGTGTGCTGTGGAAAGGGATATAACCTACTCTTCTCCTAGCCTTGGTTCCAACTCTTCAATTTTCTTCTGCCAGTTACAGCCACATGGAAGTGAGTTGAGGAGCTCAGGCTGAAAAGATGTGGTACTTCAGGAGAAATTAATAAGGTTTTGCTTGCCCTTTCTGCTCATTGATCTCTATGGAACTAACTGTTTTGGTAAATGAACCATTGGCTGTTATGAGAGCAGCGATACCTATTTCAAAAGTACATTAACTTAATACTGACTTAAATGAATGGAGAGAAGAGGAGAAATACCAAAGGGCAGCCTATGGTCCATTTGCTAAATAAACCACCAAAAGTAGCATAGGGATTCCTAATAAAACATCAGTACAACTAATGAGCTCCTTGGTGGTAATGAGGATGGGCTGGGACAGCAAAACCTTTGCAGCTGCTGCAGTTGATTGCAGCTCTACAGCTACTGAAGCTGTGCATGATCACAGTACCTGCCTCATGTCATAGTCATCTGCT
>VYZW01049573.1:1566-11951 GCA_013401315.1 Balaeniceps rex
CATTAATTGATTTTCTGAACATTATAAACCTCTTTGTGTGTGTAGGGTGGGGAGACCACAGGGCCATTCTGTTGCTATGTCTCACTCTGCAGTTCCTTCTCACTTCTCATCCTGTATGTTTGAACTCCAGGGCCGTGTATCAGTCGTTAGGAAGGTTGTTAGCCTTTTCTTTCTCATGTGCTCCAGTTCTTCTATCACTGCCAATTTAAACATGCAGTTTTTCTCCACGATGATGTCTTATGTTTTCTTTATGCCAGCAATTTAAATGTGTTAAGTTTAGGAGAAAGAAATGTCATTTAGGATGAGAGCCTAATAGTTGAAAGATACAAGCAGTGGGCTAGCAGATTAGTTTGCTATCTGGTCTGGGGAAAGAAGTAACTGAGCTTTGGCCATCTAACTTACAGGAGAAGAACCTAGGCCTGGCTAGTGAGAACTGGGGGCACTGATAGGAAATTCCTGCTTACAGAAAAAGTTGTCAGTTATCTAAACAGTTAAAGAATGTAATCAGTACTATTTGTATGTTTATGAGATATTACATTGTATCTCTACTTAACTAAACAGAAAAATTTGAAGTGCTCTGTCTTAATTATTGTCTCATAAATAAGAAGGTTAGGTTGAAAGGAAGCTCTGGAGATCCAGTGGTCCAACCCCACCCCCTGCTCAGAGCAAGGGACAACTTTGACGTTACACCCAATTTCAAAGTTAGATAATGTTGTTCAGGATCATATAAAGCCAGCTATTAACGTCTCCATGGATAGAGATTCCACAAACTCACTGAGCAACTTGTTCAAGTGCTTGATCACCGTCATGGTGAAAAAATGATTTCTAACATCTAATTGGAATTTTCTTTGTTCCAGCTTGTAGCCATTGCCTCATGATCTTTCACTGTGAACTTCCAAGAAGAATCTGGATCCATCTTCTCTATATCATCCCATTAGGCAGTCGAAGTGTACTTTGTCATAATTCTGCAGTCACTCTTGATGTGCTCGGGGTCTTCCTTGGCAGTATCGTTGGTGCCACATAGACGATAAAGAGTAATAGTTTGAAAGCCAGATAAATCTTAGCAATGCCTCTGCAAACATTCTGGATCTGAACTCCTGTCAGGCGATAAACCTCCTGAGACAGATAATATGGTTGACAGATGGATGTCTCCATCCACTATCTTCCATTTTTTCCTGTTGGTGCTGACAGGTGGATCAGGCTTAAGCAGCTCTGATGCTACCTTGAGAAGATTTGTTTCTTTTCAGCTGTTGCCAGTACCCTATACCTATTCTGCTAATGCACACCTGCAAGTGGGGAAAGAGCCTTCCTCCTCTTGCTGATTTTGGGACTGTCCATCCCAAACAAGTGCTTGAATGCAGCCTCTAATTGTTGTTCCTGTATGCAACATGTTTTTCAGGTTTTTTTCCTCTCCAAGGTCCACTCCAAAGAATCTTTCCACTTTCTGTTTGCTCTCTCTTATATTACAGTGTCTGTTTGCTTACCTTCATTGCTCCTTCACCCAATAGCTCAGTGCCTGGGCAGATGCATCTCCTTTCTGGACCTGCATCTGGGTTAGGTCTCCAGCAAACCAGGGTTGGTTACTCCAGATGGTACCTGGGAGTGTGCTCTGTGACACATCATCACTTTTCCATGGTGACAAGGCAGACCAGAGGTCCCATGACTCCAAAGGTACCATGAACTCTCAGACAGAGCTTTTGGGCCCCTTCACATCCCCTCTCTCATGTACTGCCAAATCCCTGTACCACTCTCATTGCTGCTGCTTCTCAGTGAGAGGTGTTCAGGCACCCCCCATCACTGCTGCTGGGGAGCTCATCTCCCTCCACTCAGAAAACAGCTGAAGTCAGTCAAAGCTATATGGGCTTCTTAATGAGGAAACAGCAGAGGCACATCTTCCTTTTCTGTCTTCAACAAATACAAATGACTATTTCTCAGTTGCTGTTACAGAAACATGTTAGTCAGCTCAATCTTTTCAATTTTCAATCCTTTTAAAGTAATAATCTCATGTTTGCTCTGATGCCAGCTCGTGAAAGCTTCATGACTCTGTAAAATAAAAGTGTATAGGCCAACCAGACAATCCGGCTGAAGTCCCATCTTGACTCCCCATAATCCTCCAAAATTAACTCAATATTCAGAGTTCCCAAGCAATTCTTGTATTAATCCATAAAAAATAATTAAAAAAAAAATTCTTGACCTATCTCTTTCAGCCGCAGTGTGGCACAATCCCTTCTGCACTTATCTTTTGTATTCCACTTACACATCAGGCAATTATTTTCTTCCTTATATCCCTCAGAGTATTATGAGTTTTGTAGTAGTTTCCATCAAAGAGTTGCATTTCCCACATAGATTTCTAGACCTTTACCATTTTATCTATATGACTATTGTATTTTAAATGAACTTAGTTATACAGTCTTATTTGGGGTGAGGGTCTCTCCTGTGCTGAGATCCACACAGCAGCAAGAGAGAAATAGCATGTCAAAGATCAGCTCTTATCTCTTTCAGCATTTTCCCTGGTTAGTGACACTCTCAGTTGGCAGCTTTCAGTGATGGGATGATTGTACAGCAAGCAACTGCTACGTGGTTCCCTTGCGAGGCTGCGTTTGCCTCACTTAGAGCACACAGTGACAAAGATGCTTTACCAAGTAAGAACTCCTCTGGAGTATGTGAGCAGCAGATTCAATAAACACATTTCATTCTTTTACCTAAAATCATTATTTTTGATAATTACCACTTTAGTACATGGAGACATAGGCAGGAATCCTTACACCTCTCTGCAGTGGTATATTAATTTAAGAATTTTAAAGGATATTCTCAATTTCAAATCAAAATTAGAAATAAGCAAAATTAAGTTTTAATTATCTAATACACACACACGTATATATATGTATATATGTATACATAAGGCCAGATACAAAGTACGCACTCAGTAAGGTATTCATTATGTTGATAAATTTAAGCATGCTTAAGAAGTGTTTGTGAAAACTTTTATTTCAATTCACTCTGCAATAAAGTCATTTTTACGTAGGAAAGTCAGAAAACTGCATGTTCTCATGCTGCTTTGGACTTCCTGTTCAAAGAAGTGTTTTAATTATATTTTGCATATCTTTTTGAACAATTGTTATGGAGTATTTGTCATTGTCAGAGGGTATATCAGAAATGCTGCAGCTTTTAAATGAATGTCAACATTTTCTTACATATCTCAACTGATCTGTGGTTTTTTGTTTGGATTTTAACAGTAATGTGTTGCTGCCTGAAGTATTTTTTTTATTATGTCAGAAGACAAGACTATGTACCTGATGCAAGTTAGGACAGATGCTATTCGCATCTCAGAAATCAGTATTAAATGTATTTCAATAGTTTGTTTTGCTGGACATGGAAGCAATCCAATGTAAAATAGTACATTGTCATGATTAAGTGCCAAAAGCAATCCTAACCTCAGCATAAAGTTTTAACACCAGCAGAGCTAATGGAGGAACCTCTTGGTACTAATGGAAAATGTACGACTTTGCATGGACCACTCCTAACTTTTACCTGGACCAATGGTTTCCAAAACATCTGATGTAGAATCACTTGCAATCCTTGCAATGTAAAATAATAATAATGATAATGATGATAATGACAATAATAATAATAACAGAAAGTTAAAAGGTGCAAGTATAAGAGGATGCTCCAAGTTTCAGAGTTCTTTGTCTTACAACCAAGCACACAAATCAGTACAAATCAGTTCTCCTCAAGACTTCACAGATTATTTTTATCAATTTTCTTTCCTATTTATATTTTATTTGTCTGATTCTGGTAGACATGAGTGATGTTTTGCATTCTTGCCTAAATACAGCAACAATTGGTTTCTAACAGCTACTTTTAGGGTCTACTGTATTATACTAATACAGACTTTTGTTATATTGAGTAGCTGGAAAAGTCTTACCTGTCTGAAATTCTTTTTCCGCTCAGGGTTGACCATAAGATAAATGAAGATCTCTTTCATCTAGCGTTAGGCCAAGCATTTAAACTTAAAGATTAAACTATCTAGTTTATATTCAGGAAGTAGGTATAAAATCTCTCTGAATACTTCACTGTATAGTGTTTTTTTAATTGGGTTGTGAATGTGTTATGTGTTGTTCACTTCTTTTTATTTTTACAAGAATTTATGTTATGTCAATCTTGACCTTGTATATTTGCTGTACTGGGAGTACTTCCTACAAGATGATGGTCTCACTTGCTGGCATTAGGCAGGATGTATTCAGCACCCTGGGAGTACCTAGAATATCAGTTATCTTGAACTTCTATACAGTTCACCTGACACCAATCTGTTATCCAATGAACAAAATTTCATCTTTTTTATAAAACTAGAAGTTAAATGTGAAACTTTTTCCCTACTAGACTTTTTCTAGTTTTAATTTTTTATTTGTTCATTTAATTTCCTAAGTGACATACTATATTATGTCAAGCCAGTCACATCATAGTTTGTTACATTACATTAGAACAGTGAAGGCATTTTGGCAGGTGTGACCCTTTAAGCTCATCAGTCACTGAATTATGTTCTTTATAAACGACTTTATCATTCTGTGCATGGTATGCCTCTTCTTGTAATGAATGCAAAATGGTGTGTGACCAAAAAGTAACCACCCTGAAAAAAGGACAAACAGTAAGTGACTGGAAAACTTGTGGAATAATTGAGGAGGTTTGTCACTGAAGGAGAACGCACTTCCACAGTAAAACTGTTAACATTTCAGTGGTTCCTGTGATTCCTGTTTGCTATTGTATTTCAAATACACATGTGAGTGACCAAATTATATTCTGAATCAATTTAGATTTAACATATTGGTAATGAATATTTCACGTGAAATTTTGAAATGAAAGCATGGCTTCACACATAAAGAGAATCAAAGTCAGAGCCATTGTATGTTTTCATTTAGTGTTAAAGGTGTTATGGAAAAATAGACAATCTGCCTTCACACATCTCCTGAGAACATACAGTTGTTGTAAATGATAGCCATTAAGATTAGAGATTTTAACCATTACCTGTGTGGTGGATTGACCCTGGCTGGACACTAGGTGCCCACCGAAGCCGCTCTATCACTCCCTCTCCTCAGCTGGACAGGGGAGAGAAAATATAACAAAAGGCTCATGGATCGAGATAAGGACAGGGAAAGATTATTCACCAATTCTCTTCTCTCTACAGGTCTATAGGTCCTGTCAGGAGCCTGCTCTAGTGTAGGCTTCCCATGGGGTCACGGCCTCCTTCAGGCATCCACCTGCTCTGGCATGGGGTCCTCCATGGGCTGCAGGTGGATATCTGCTCCAACATGGACATCCATGGGCTGCAGGGGGACAGCCTGCCTCACCATGGTCTTCACCATGGGCTGCAGGGGAATCTCTGCTCTGGGACCTGAAGCACCTCCTGCCCCTCCTTCTTCACTGACCTTGGTGTTTGCATAGTTGTTTCTCTCACATATTCTCACTCTTCTCTTCGGCTGCAGTTGTGCACATTTTTTTTCCCCCTCCTTCTTAAGTATGTTATCACAGAGGCACTACCACCATTGCTGGTGGGCTCGGCCTTGGGCACAGCGGGTCCGTCTTGGAGCCAGATGGCATTGGCTCTATCGACACAGGGGAAGCTTCTACCAGCTTCTCACAGAAGCCACCCCTGTAGCACCCCCTGCTACCAAAACCTAGCCACACAACACCAATACAAGCTGCCACCCAAAGCAGATAATGAAATAATGCCTCAGAATTTTAATGCTAATGTTCAAAAAGTTTTGTTATATTTCAGAAGTTCTAAGGAACAGGAAGAAAGTTAAAATTATATTGGCACTTTAAAGATGGATGATAGTGATCAGAACCAGATTATTAGAATAACTGATAGTGGTGTGTTCACCCCAGCCAGCAACTAAGCACTCACCAGCTGCTCGCTCACTCTTCCCCAGCAGGATGGCAAAGAGAATCGTAAGGGCAAAAGCGAGAAAAACTTGTGGGTTGAGATATTGTTTAATAAGTGAAGGGTAAAAAAAGAAAAAAAATGAGTGATACAGGAGCAATCCCTCACCACCTCTCTCCAGCAGACTGATGCTCACCTAGTCCCCAGGTGCGGGCTATTTTGGAAAAACACCCCCCCAACCAGTTTTATAGCTGAGCATGACTCGTACAGTATGGAATATCTCTTTAGTCATTTCTGATTAGCTGTCCTGGCTGTATCCCCTCCCAACCTTTTGCCCACTCCCAGCTTATTCTCTTGCAGGAGCAGAGTGAGAAATAGAGAAGGTCTTGATGCTGTGCAAGCATTGTTCAGCAGTAGTTAAAACACTGGTGTGCTATCAATACAGATCAAAAAACAACATCAAATGGGCTGCTATGAAGAAAATTAACTCTATTCCAACTGACACAACATTCAATTGATATGAAATAAATAAAAAAAAAATGCTGGTCAATATTGTCTTATCAAACATAGTAACCAGCATTTGAAAAACTACCTTGAAGGCAGCACACTCATTTCTCATAAAGACATCATGTACTTCATGTAGGATGAAGTAGGGTAACTAAATAAGGACACTGACAAAGACCTATATATAGCAAACAAACAGCATATTTTTAATATAGCCAGATAGACGTAAAGTCACACAATAGGGAACAAGGTTATTAATGAGTGATCAATCCACAGCAGATTAATTGGCTAAAATTGAGGACCCGATTTGAGCCATATATCAGATGGGACTTAAGTAATCCTTCTATGTTTAAACAGGTAAAAATGAAGTAAGCAATTATTTCATATGGTCATTGATGTGGATTCCCACAGTCCAGGAAAGGGATGGATACACCTGAATAGGTTCAAAGAAGAAATACAGGATGCTTAAAAATCGGAAAATAAATATGTTGTAAATCAAAGGACTGAAGAGTTCATCCTTTTTTACCTTACTATAGAGACGATACAAGGAAGTTCTGATTGTGGATTAGAGCTGCCTGCAATATTCCAGGTAACTGTGTGGCTATAGAAGCAGATAGAATAATAGAACTTGCATCAAATGTCAGAATTGAATTTTTATATTATTAATATCTTGAAATTTTAAATGAATCTCAATTCTGAAATTACCTTCTACATAGAATTGGCAAATGGACAACATTTTATCCAATTCAGACCTTCTTTTTGGAACTAAACTGCCAACAGAAGAATCTTACTGTGGGATTTGCAAGACTGCAAGCAAATATTTGTATTCACTATGGCATACTAACGCAGGCAGAATAATGTGGAGGCTATGCCACAATCATTGTTAGGTACAGTCCTGAACCATATACTACAACAAAATAGCTTTTAAATTTTGCATGTGTTTAGGCAGCAAATATTTGGCTAGCCTTGTGTTCTGCAGTAGAAAATTACTATGATTTCCAGACCACACTGTTTTTCCAGATACTGTAATTAACATTTCCTATTTTTGAGAGTTGTCCTTTCACGATAAATGGTGCAGTGCAATATGATTTGCTCAGATTGACATGGTATATCTATCTGCAATCTGTCAGCTGAAAAGATATACACAAATTTTTGGAAAATATGGCTTGGTGGACATCTGGACTCACCACAGCCCATCAAGTATCTTCACCACTGTACTTGCACCAGTCTGAGCCACGCCCTTCACAAGGCTGAGATTTAAAATACAATGTAGTCAAGAGCTTCTTCAGGTAAAGGAAGTATAAGGTCAAACAGCTTTCAGAGATTTTTTTTTTAATGTAACTCTCAGGATCAACTGATCAATTATTAAATGATTCTGCTAATTCACATCAAGCTACTGTCTGTAAGCAGGCACTTAAATAAGAAACTTGATTTTCAATCCAACCAGGTGTTAAAATGTTTTTATTTTAAGTGTGTGTGTATATATATATAATGCAAAAGATTTATCATTTCTCTTATTATGTCACTTTCTTTTTCTTCTTATCTTTATAGTTAGGTATCATTATAAAAAAGTTTCCAATAGTTCTTCTTAACTTCATACTAAAGTTTAAAAGTGGGGAAAGACAAAGTCATTATATTTTACTTGAATAAAACTTCAAGCAAATTGCTTGAAATAGAAATCTTTCTTATTGATTTGAGTTATTTTGATATTCACATAGCTTTGTGCAAATGACTTGACAGGATCACATCCTGTACAATTATTCTAATGCTAATGTACTAAGTTTTCTCTTTTGACCTAAGCCTAGATAAAAAAAACTCTTCCACTGAATTTCTTAAAAATTATCTTTAATCTTCAGCCTGTTCTCTACTTTCCTTAGAGAGTACCTGCCCCATACCATGTTCATGAAGAAATAATATATTGCCACATTTGATTCATTGTCTTCTTAAAGACACAGAAATAACTTCACTTGTTCATATCTACGTCTGTAGCTGTTATCTGAAATCAAAAAAAGAAAAGATGTAGTAGCTGAAGGGGTAGGAAAAAATTCAAATCAAATAAAATCTAGACATGGACTACAGCATTATCATAGATAACTAGTGCAATAAAATGTAATAAATGAGGCGGTGTCATAGTTTAAATTACACAATTGAAAATCTGGAGATTTCAGTGACTCCAGTGCACTTTCTCTAACATAACATCAGATTTGAGTTTAAAATAATTTCAGGTGAATATTCAAATAACAGCTATCACCAAAGCAGTTATATCAGATATAGCTTAATTCAGTTCTTAGAAATTTATATAAGTGAAAAGAGAAATCAAGGTGTAATTTCAAATGAATGAAAATTTGTCTTTTCAAAACACAGTATTACCTTAACTTTTCTAAATCAAGTTATCAGCTTAAGCAGTTTTACTATTTATTTCCTCACAAGCTACAGGAGTTACTTCATGTAGTTGAAAGGGTAAATGTGGGTAAAGTATAACAATTTCTCATGCTATTTCTCCCAGACTGTAAAAGCTTCTTTGAACTGTCATGAAGTCACAAATAACACCACTTAGGCTTTCTTGACAAGAAGTACTATAAAAACCAAAAAATTAAGATTTGCTTTATGGTCACAGTTAACTCATTTAGACATTGTAATCTCAAAATGATGGTGTAAAATGAAACAAAGACCCAGAAATCAAATTCATTAGCTTATCTTGATCCTGAACACATAATATTGTATTTTAAAAATACATAGTTGCCCAGGTAGAAGAACCTGAACATCTAACCACACTAAGGTTGGTTAGATGTTCTTGCTCCTCCTCCAAGAAAAAGGAGCAAAAAGAAACTAAAAAGAAATGGGAACTGTGTCTGTACACATTTATTTGAACCTAATGTTACTTCATAAGAAGGTGCTGTTTTGATTTTCTGTCTCACTGTAATGTGAAATTTAGTTCTTTTATTTCCCTTCCCATTTCTTTTAATGGTATATCTTCCTTTAGCAAACAAAATAGGCTTTTCTTGCTCTATTTCCTCAACTCTGCCAGAAAGAAAGATTACTTTCATTTCAGATAGGTTTGGTTGTTTTTGTTTTGTTGTTGTTGTTGTTTATTTGGGTTTTTTGTGAGGGTTTTGTGTTGTTTTTTTTTTCAGGTACACTTCTTTATGTTTAGTATGTTGTACTTTTCAGACTTAACCATTCTATGCTAACATGATCTATACCAACATCATCACAATTTTAGTAGAGATTTGGTAAAAAGAAGACCATGCTAACTTAAATAGACATCAGCACACAACTTCTAAACCTCTTAGCCCCTAGTATATGTAACATCTTGTGAATGTAAAGAAATAATAAGGTTATGGAAAGCAAATTATCCTTAAAAGCTCTTTGAGACCATTATATTTTGTCATTGGAAAGATAAAATTAACACATGGTATCCAGATTTTTTCCTGTGTAATATATTTTAGTATGTTTAACTGTGTAAAATAAATGTAGAAGTAACTTTCCAAATAAAGAAAGGATGAGTCCTAAATATAGTCTAGTTTATAAGCAATTTTCAGATGCAAACGTGTACTTTAAATTAAACTACATTAACTTTAAATTAAACTAGAACTTTTTAATATAAAAACTTTAATGGTACTGGGAAGGGAAATATTTTCTCCAGCTAATACATGAGCTTCTGTGGATTTATAACAGTAAATGTTACATGGACATAAGAACATTCAAATTGGATGGAAATTTTCTGTCCAGTTCAGAATTCTGACTACAAAAGTGGCCAGTACACCAGGTATTTAGAGTAAAAATATGAGGAAGAACATGAGAAAAAATTAATCCTTCCTCTGCTATTTTCTCTAAGCTTCTAGGAATCAGCACATCTTGTACTTCCAGAGATGGAGGCTGCATGTAGGTCATTGCTTTTGACACTACCAACTTCCTTCATTAATTCCTTAGTGCCTTCTTTAACCTTTTTATACTTATGGATTTTTGTTATACTGTGACAATTATTCACCCAAGTTCAAGG
>VYZW01049573.1:16555-63621 GCA_013401315.1 Balaeniceps rex
TCAAGGCCAATCGGACCCTGGGCTGCATCCAGAGGGGTATTACTAGCAGAGATAGACGTGATCATCCCACTCTACTCAGCGCTTGTCAGGCCGTACCTGGAATACTGTGTTCAGTTCTGGTCCCCACAATTCAAGAAAGACACAGAGAGACTGAAGAGGGTCCAGAGGAGGGCCATGAAGATGATCAAAGGGCTGGAGAACCTGACTTATGAGGGAAGACTGAAGGAGTACGGTTTTTTATCCCTGAAGAAGAAATCAAAGGATTCCAGTACTTAAAGGATGGCTACAAAGAGAATGGAGGCTCTCTCTTCACAGGGAGTCACATGGAGCAGAAAAGGATCAATGGGTACAAGTTGCACCAGGAGAGGTTTCATCTCAACATACGAAAGACATTTTTTACAGTGAGAACAATCAGTCACTGGAACAACCTCCCCAGGGACATCGTAGAGTCCCCATCGCTGGAGGCTTTCAAGATGTGATAGGGCAGGATGCTAGATAATCTCATCCAGCCTCCCTTTTCCACAAAAGGAACCTTCCAGCCCAGGCTATTCTATGATTCTATGAACTGTGTAGAATTTAAAACACTTGAACATCTCTTATTTTGTACAAATAAAAGTCTCAATTTTATATTATAGAAAAACATATGATTCATATTCTTTTTCCAGATAGAAAACATTTCCTCTCTAAAAGACTCAAAGGACATGAAAACATAGACTTATACTCAGGCATGAGATGCTTATGATATAACTAAAAAACCAGCCACCTCTATAACAGCAATTGTAGAAAGGAAATTCTCAGTTGAGTACTTCAGCGCAAATCTCAGGAATATTAAAAGGTATCCTGAAACTATAGTTACAGATCCTTTTCAGAATCTCACATTAAAAAAATCTCTTTCTCTAATCCTCTCATTTAATACAAGTAGTATCCAACAGCCTAGTAAAAATATTAAAACAGAAAAGTTCACTGGTTTGCATATTTTATTTTGAATATCTAATTTAAAAACAAAAAGCAAATATTTGCTTTACTATTTTGAAGATATGACCTACTCCACTACAATTTTAACTCAGGTGTCATAAAAACTGTAGTCAAACAATGGGATTACCTCTACTGACTGCACACAGCTAATCTCCATTAAAGCCACTGTGGGTATGGAAACTGCATTCAGCTGGAACTGATCATTTTTCCGCAAGTTTTTCAGATGTCAGGTTAATGCTTACGGGATAACCCAGCATCTTCATTGTCATTCTCCTACTGGTGGATAACCGCTGTTTTTAATGCTGCACATCTTGTTGAGGGTGGACAACATGAGGGAATATTTACTTTATTAAACTATTAGGTTGGAAGAGCTAGTAATGCTTACATTGTAAAGTCCAGTGAGAAACTAAAGGGAAAACATGTCTGAGTGACAGGACTGAGGAGCAGAGCACAGTGCATGTGTGAACTTTCTGGCTTTTGCCTTTTTATTCTCATATTGCTTAAGATATCTGTTAGAATATACTGTTATTAAACACACAGAGCATTACCATAATCACATAATGAGAACCATATAACACCCCAAGCAGAAAAAGGACTAATTTCCTCAGTAATCATCATCCCCTTGATCTATTCTACAGACAGAATGCTGTTTTCTAACACTGTCTGGTTCTCAAATCAGGAATTTGACCTAGCGTAACTTACCTGGAAGACTATCTGTATGTTCAGTGAAACCAATAATCTTTAAGCATAAGGTCCTCCATAATTTTTTTAATTTTCTTTTACTTTAAACTTCTGTCAGTGGAACAAAGGTCTTTTGTTAGTATAATACCTCTTTCAACAGGTCCTAGACTGAACTCTTCAGACATTACTGTAGTATAAATAACAGAAAGCACTAAAAAACCCCAAAGAAACATTAGCACTTCATGCTTCTATTTAATTAGTCCTTAAATAGTTGGTCATTACATAACTTAAATTACCTCACTAATTTCATAAGTTCATATAACTTTAAGAAATTTATTTTGTGGATTTTTATGCATAACTCAGCAATATGTTATTGAAAAATAAGACTCTAAAACTAAACCAACTTACTTTCAGAAATTCCCAAACTTTGACCAACGCATTTGGATCAAAAATTTACAGCTCAAGTCTGTTGCTAATTAGAACACAGAGATCAGCCAAAATAAATATTTGATACATGACTTCCCCTGTACATTTAAATTATTTAAGTAGCACTTGAAAACTGTAGTTCTAAATTTGTCAATGGCCTCTTTTAGAATGGCTTATCAATGTGCAGAAGTGCCAATATGCCAAAGGCTTCCTCTTAAAGCCAATTATGACAGCTATTTTCTAGGTGTGCCTTACTCCCTAAAGAGCAGGAAAGAGCCACTCAATATCCATATTTGATGTAAATAAGAATAAGGAGGCTATAAGGAGAGAAAAACAAACTATCACACCTTGTCTGTGAAGTTTATATCAAATTACATGTGGAAGATATAAATAGGGGTAATATACATTTGGAAATAAAATTGTACATTAAACTAATATTTCATCTTATTGAGGCTGCTTGACCTTAATTCTTCTCAAAATGTAAGCAAGAATATCCTGAAATTATTTAAGATTTGGGGACCTTAGTTCTGTCTGGTTTGTAGGAAATTTTCATAGAATTTCATTTGTATTGAATGCTTTGTGTGCTGAATGTCAAATATAGAGTATCTGTAAAATACGTTATTAAGCAAACACTTGAAAAACTTATTCTGTAAATAGCCTAAGCAATGTTTCAGTGGTTTGCAAACTTTTCAAGGTATGTGTGAAACAGCTGAAAATGGCTGAATTCATCTCCACAGTGGCATCAATGAAAGAACTGGGTTACTTTAAATTTGATTTAAAAATACAGTTTAGGCTAAGCGTGTTGTGTAGCAAATATGTGTCTGCTTTTACAGAGCAAACATCAATCAACAATAGTGCATCTGAATTTTCTATGAAAACAAAAAACTAACCTATTTTTTGCTTTACACATTCATGTTCTACGTGTTCCATTAAAGAAAGCAATGAAATTTTTCCCACAGAAATTGCTTCCATGATAATACTAAGTTACAGAATTTGTTGCTCAAAATGCAGTGACATCAACTAACATATTTTATCTTTTACTCACGTTCTGAATGTCAAGTATAAAATATTTTGTTGTGATCATTCATTACATTTTTCAATTTATTTCGAGTGTGGTTCTGTTGCACTGGTGATGATCATATTATGAAAAGAACAAAAATACATAAAAATGGAACAACATGCAAATTGAAAACTCTTTACCTAAACTTTGGTCATGTTGTTTTACAGGCGGAACACATTTGGTCTTTTGAAAGTCATATTTGAGCAATAGCATCCCCAGGTAGCCACCTTCCTTCCCAATTTCTGCTGGTTTTTTATCCTGGCAAAAACTGCACATGACATTTGTATTTGTGGATCAATGCAAAATGCTGTGAAGCTGATGACTTTGCTTATTTTTTACATTGTGGCTCCCATTGAGTGAATAATGAGAATGACAGGGCAAGAAAGTGAAAATAACTGAGACTGGATTTTTCAGAACAGCTTTGCAGCATGTCAGAATTATAAAGGTGAGACACTCAGAAGAGTGATTCGCCATATACTTTGGGTAAACAAGTGACCAGAACAGCAGCTCTTCTCCCATATTCTGCCTGTCTTCCAGATCTCATTCTTCCTGTTTTTCCTCTTGAAACTGTATTATTTCTTTTGAATTATTCTCTACCACTCATTGCTTTTTCTTCCAATTTAATAATTTTTATTCTGTAAATCCCTTTCCTCAAAATGCATCTCTTCTTTGCAGGCTCCTCCTACGGCCTTTGCTTAATCATGCTTTTTTCTCTTCTACCCCCTCATTTTCACTGTTGCCTTGGTACTTTCTTGTCTTTCTCCACTCACTCCTTCCTCTGGTACTACATGCACTGCTACTCTCAGTGTTGTCATCTCAGTTTCACCATTTGGTCTCTGTCCACCTACAATACTCACAATACAGAAAAGGCAGAGAAGGCTGCTCGCTGATTACTCAGAAAACACGGAAGAAATATCTTCATGCTGGCACAGCTCAAAGTATGCAGCTGAAAAGCTCTCTGCTGCCTCACGTCTCACTGAACTATTAGAGGAAGGACTCACTTCATACCTCTTGCAAGCTTTGGCTGTCTTTTCTCTCCTCAACCTGTTCCAACAATAAGCTCTTTAATGCCTTTTAGAGGTACCAGCTCAAAAGTACTTTGTAACAGTAGTAGATGATGTATGTTATGAATTGCTTAAGAAAAGAAGTTCAGGTCTTGTTCAGGTCAGATTAAAGTGGTCACCTAATTTAATGGGTTGCATTGTCAAAGGAAACTGAAGATTGCTAGAAATACATTTACAGTTATTTTACACTTATCATACACCTGTCATGCTGCATGGACATGTATTGTAAACATAATGTTGGAAAGCATGGAGATTACGTTTGGTCTAATGGAACCTGACACACATGATAAAGGCTGGCACTCAGTAGCTGTCCTTCATGTTTCAAATTTGGGGACTTTAATATAACTCCAAAAAGAAGACAGGAAATTTGTAGAAATTCAGCTGCTATGTTATCAATATATTGATAATCTCCCTTGAATTATGTGCACTAGTGTCTGCTCCATTAATTACTTTATAATCCATGCAGATGGAAGTGTTTTAGGATGTGTTTTCTGATGTTGAGAAGACGAAAAACTTGTGATGAATAGCTATCACATGTAGCAAAAACCAGACTATAGGCTGCATACAGCTATAGCAACAACAAAGACAACTAGATGATATGCTAAATATCATGATATGGGTTAAAAATAACTCAGCGTTTTAAAAACTAGCTCCCTTTGAACATGTTCACATTTTGCTGAGTATGGCAATAATTCCTGAACTTCCTTCGTGCAATATCATTATCTGATATGCTTTCCTCCTTTTTTGAACACACTGAAAGAGGGCTGTACAGTAATAACTAAACACAAAACTTTTTTCAAAATTTAAAATATATTAACTGGATTATTTAAATTAAACATCCTTGTAATGTTACAGATAGTTTATATTATTATATTATAATTTTCAAACTGCAATGATAATGCAGTTTACTACAATACACTCTAATAATGATTACAGGTCTGGCCCCTCACTGATTGACTCCAGTGCTGACCAACAGGAGAAAGGCAACCCTCCTTGCTTTCTGCTCTTCATGGGTACGGTGTGTTGGCTGCAGTCAAGAGACTAATCATATTTCTAAACCATTTTCCTTTACCTCTGTACCCTTCCACCCAGGAAAGAAAACCAGAAATCCTTCCCAACTACTGTCATGGCATCACCATCAGCTCTCTGTGACTTCTGCTGCTGCAGATACCACTGTTAGTACCAGCCACATGGAAACAGAACTGCCACACCCAGAGGAGCTAGTGGCTCTGGGGACATGGCTGCTCCCAGGATCTCACCAGTGAAACGTTAGCATCCATCACTTGAAGATATGGGGAAAACATGGAGAAACATGGTGAGTCTGTGGCCACTCACTGTTCCTTCATATGAAGACCTGCTAAGCAATTCTTATTAATTGAGTTGAAAGACCTCCTTCCCAAATAACTATTTTAATGGCCAATAATATTTCAGAGTTTATTTTTAAGGCATATTAAGTTTATTTGTGAAAATGTGTGTTGTGACTAGGGAACTAAAGAAAGTAATGGTGATATTTGCTTGACAAATGATAAGACTGTATTCTAAACTGTATTGGGTTTACATGGCAAGGTTTTCATAGCAGGGGACCTGCAGCAGTAGCTTCTGTGAGAAGATACCAGAAGCTGCCCCCAGCTCCAGACAGCTCCAAGACAGACAAAAAATGCTGTGCAAAAAGCAGCTGGGAGAGACGAGTGGGAATATGAGGGAGAAACAACTCTGCAGACACCAAGGTCAGTGAAGAAGGAGGGAGAAGAGGTGCTCCAGGCACCAGAGCAGAGATTCCCTTGCAGCCCCTGGTGAAGACCATGGTGAGGCAGGCTGTCCCTCTGCAGCCCATGGAGGTCCACAGTGGAGCAGATATTCACCTGCAGCCCATGGATGACTCCATGCTGGAGCAGGTGGATGCCCGAAGGAGGCTGTGACCCCACGGGAAGCCCGCTCTGGAGCAGGCTCCTGGAGGAACTGTGGCCCAAAGAGAGGAGCCCACACTGGAGCAGTTTTTCTGGCAGGACCTATAACCCTGTGGGGGATCCACACTGGAGCAGTATGTTCCTGAAGGACTGCACCCCGTGGAAAGGATCCATACTTGAGCAGTTCATGAAGAACTGCAGCCCATGGGAAGGACCCATGTTGGAGAAGTTCACGAAGGACTGTATCACATGGGTGAGACCCCATGCTGGAGCAGGGGAAGAGTGTGAGGATGAGGGAGCACCAGAGGCAAAGAGTTATGAACTGACTGCAACCCCCATTCCTCATCCCCCTGTGCTCCTAAGGGGAAGGAGTTGGGAATGAAGTTGGGCCTGGGAAGAAGGAAGGGTAATGGGAAGATGCTTTCAGATTTGTTCTTATTTCTCATTATCCTACTCTGTTTTTAATTGGCAATAGATTAAATTAATGTATAGATTAAATTAATTTCCCTAAGTCAAATCTCTTTTGCCAGTGACAGTAATTGCTGAGTGATCTCCTTGTCCTTATCTTGGCCCATGAGCTTTTCGTTGTATTTTCTCCCACTGTCCTGTTGAAGAGGCAGAGTGGCTTGGTGGGCACCAGTCAGCCAGACAAAGTCAACCCACAACATAAACATATGGCTATTAAATAGAAGAAAAGTGTACCCACGATCTAGTTACAGGAATTCTTACCTCCACCCTTAATGCTCAAGGAAAGAGAAATGTTATCATTGTTCTAAACCAGTCTTCATTTTGTAAGACATTGCCCAGTTCCTGGACAGTGTTTCTCCATCTGTCAAATTACTACATGCACGGACAGAGTCTCTAGAATATGAAGAAAAACTTTTAATACAGTCAAGCTTATCAACAGGATCACTCTCAAAAGATAAATTTGTAATTTCAGCTTCCCATGAGCAAATATAATTAAGATAAAACAAGAAGGTGAAGCGAACAAACAGATTTAAACTTCTGTAGTGAGTCAGCTAGTAAATCTGGTTTTTTCCCCCCTCCTTGTACAGAAAAGTACATCATATTCTTTTAGATACTGACTGAAGAACAAAGTTAGTACAAGGCTTTGGAAAGATTGGAGAAGAATCGTTTGCTCAAAAAATTCAGTTGTGTTTTATCAGGTGAGAGTCAAATGCTGGTTTTCACACGTGTTGATACATCTAAAATCAATTACAGTATTCAGAATGTTGTCTTTTTATGATAACAACCCATGATTTGTTGAAGGAAAATTGCTTCATTGCACTGTCTGTTATTTGTTGTATAAAAAGGGCACACTGAAATGTATTATAAGAGTAGTAGTTGAGAGATTAAACCTTAAATGTACCTCTGCCCTTTTGAACAAGCCTCTCTCTTTCTTTTTAATGTTCTATTTCAGAAGCTCAGATCAATATAATTTTCCATCCTTTAAGATAGCAATTATGATACTTAGCCAATTTATATAATCACCAACATTCTGTGACAGAGTTTTAAGTATTATTACTAACATTTTATCAGTGAAGGTAGGAATTACATATTCAGACAAAGTTTTATTTCATTTCTTAACAATCCTGTATTCTTTATTGCTGATTTTATGTAGCTGGTAGTACCATTGCTATGGTCAAGACATACTTGCAACAAATGACCACTCTATCTTCATTCTAGTGAAAACTCTATACTGCCTGCAGCATAATGAAAAATGACTCAAGATAAAAATGTATTGTACACTGCTCATATTATGTACATTGTAAATTTCCTCTAAAAGACTGAATATTTTAAAACTGCAACTAAGATAATAAGCAGAAAATGAATCTTTCTTCTTTCTCAGAAGTCTCAAATTTTGGAAATGCTTGTTATAATACTCTGAGATGCTGCTAAGTGTGATCGTATTCCAGTGAACGTAAAGATATGCGAATTTCATTTTAGTGGTCAGTTCAGGAGGAACTGAAATTATGCTACATGCTGTTGAGTTACACTGAAAATTGATCTGCTCTTTTGTGGGGGAAAGATACTAAATCCAGTAAAGGGATTTGCAAGATTGGTTTCAATTCATGTTAATTATGTCTTATTGGCAGTTGCTGATTGATGAAGTGATTCTTAGATGTGCATGCACATCTACTGCAAGGATTGGCAGAAAAATGTTTGCTTTTTAAAGCAAATATTTTTACCAAAAATGTATCTATTTCTGCTTTTTCTAGTTTGAATTTGAGGTGTGCTTGCACTCAGAAATGTCTACAATTTGATTTGGTCTCACTAGTAATTAACAGAGTTTATTGGAACTAATTTTTTTGCTGGAAAATACAGAGTTGTTGGAAAGAATAATGCGTCAGTTAAAAATAGCAAATCATCTTGTGGCTGATGCACTTTTTGAAAACATAGCGCATGAAGTTTAAGCCCTTTAGCTGAGAAGAGAGTGGCAAACTTCTAAGATATGAAGTGTTCTAGTTGAAATTTGAAGGTTGTATGACATGCGCGCCCACTGCTGCTTAAAATAGTTAAAGATAATTGTTCTAAAATAAGACGTGATGTAGCCCAGGAGCCTGTAAGGTGGGTATATTTGCATGCTTTGGGGAAAAACAAAACAAAACAAAAAACCCAAACAACAAACCCCACACCAAAAAACCAAATCACACAAACCCCAGATCTTTGATATCTAAAATTGAATCCCTAAAACTCTTGGACACTCTTAAACTTACTCCTATGCACCTGTCTTCATCAGTAAAACAGTATAAATCATCGTCATTCATCTCATAAGTATCTTATCTTGTACTCAGGTAACAAACAGAATGTAGTTAAAATTTCCTAAGCACTCTGATGTTGTTATGAGGAACACCATAGAAAATTCCAGAGAAAAAATGTAATGGAGAACATGCTTACTTACAGTTTGGCTCAAGAACTATTTTTGATTCAAAGGTTTCTCCTGAAACATTTAACAATTGTTTGGATTATCTTGAAGTTCACTTTTAGGCCCAGAGCAGTATCACAAGCATACAGTTTGGCCCTAAATACAATGTATTTTATGAAGCCTGTATTTTTTTCCTGCCACTATTTTTGTTTATGCAAGGTTAGTCCATGTCTTTGATCCTCCTACCACTGATCTCAGTTTTTACTACAAGGACCACGTAGTGATTTTTAGTTATTCAGGGCTAAGTTTGAAAAAAGTAGATGGCTCTAAATGTTATGAAATGATAAAAAAACCAAAACCAAACTACTGCTGTAGTTGAATAAGGACACAGAAGCCAAGTCAATCAGGTATTCCAGGGGAAAAAATAAAAGGCAAAAAAAAAGCTAAAAGTACCCACAGTCCCCAAACTAACCCCACAGCTGCTCCCCTTTTCTTTCCAGATGAGCAGGCCAAGTGTTTTCATCAAATTTTTTTGAATATGAAGTGCCCAAAATATTACCATTGATAGAAGTGTTTGAAATGAACTAACATACAGTAATTTAGAGACCTAAGCAGATTAATAAAAAATTGCATGGTTGCAAAGAGGTCACAATTATAAAACCTGAAAAATCGATTGCATTACAGGCGGTTGAAATATATCCATTAGTGTCACAAATTTCACCTAGGTCTACTCACAACTTTAGAGCTGACAAGGATTAAGACACTGTCTGTCTGTCTGTCTTTGCATTTCTCTGAGGGTACTGGAATTCAGAAGTTTCTGTTGCATTTAATATATTCTCTCTGTTATTCAGGAAAGGTACTGTAGACTCTCAAGATTTAGTTTTTTAGTCAATATGAAAAATACATTATGTTCCGTTATGTCCTAGATGGGAATTTGTTCAGACTACTCTGTTCTAATTCTTAATCTACTAACCTGAAGAAACTGGGATGAAATCTGTTCTGGGTTAATTAATTTTGGATGCAGTTACCCAAAAGTATAACAGCACACACTGAAAATCAATTATCTAACTGTCAATCCCCATTGTTATCACATTTAAAATAAAGTGTATAACAGTGAGGATTTCACAGAAACAAAATTTATCATACCCACTCTCAAAAAATGTGTCCCTCCCTGCAATTTAAGTAACACTATGGTAATTCCTACCCCTCTTAGTGTCTTGATGAATAGCATACATAATTAACTTGTGTGTCGGTTAATATTTCTGTCTTGCTGGAGCTAGTTCTTATTTCCCCTCAATGTGAGATGTCAGAAACGAATTTAGTGCTGCCCTTGAATATTATCTCAATTATGGGACTGAAGTAACTTAAACTAGCCTCATGAATGTAAGTGTTTTAGACAGAAGTCATCATGACAAGTAATACAGGAACACTACAACACACAGATGTGCTACTAAGACACTGCTTTAATTTCCAGTACTTGATAGAGATTTTATTAAAATATGTATTTTCTTCAATCACATAAGAAGAGTCAGTGTTCAAAGGCTACTTTTCTATGTCCCCTTTCTTCCTTCTTTGGAAAATCAAATAAGTATAAAATATACGTGACTAAAGTAGTTAAGCTGTTAGGATAATTACATTTACACAAACAGAAGTTGTGGTAAGAACACGTGTCATAGAAAACATGAATAGAGATTGATTATTAATTTCTTTCCATAAGTACATTTTTGAGCATTGTAAGAAATTCTAATTAGCACGTTCAAACGAAATCACCCCCCCAACCTTTTTTTCAAACAAAGTGCAGAAAAGGGGAACTCCTTGCCACATTATATAGTGGAAAGTAAAATATTTATATGAAATACAATCCAACAATTAGTCAAAATCATTCACAGGGCACTGATCTGGATTAAATCAAACCTGAATAATTTTCCTGTTATATGTCATTGTGCAGTTCTGTGAATACTCATACTTGTACAAGTGTGGCTGGGAGTAAGAAGGCAGAACAAACAGGAAAGAATGAAGAGAACAGGACAGACTCTTTCAGTCTTTACCTCACTGTGATACACTTACCTACTGGCCCAGTATTGGCTGCTGTCTGAGGCATAATACTGGGCAGGAAGGAAGGACCTATGTTCTGAACCATTATGGGCCATTCTTGCATTCCAATGTGGTGTATATGACTGTGGTTAAAAGGCAAACTGAGCTCTTGGATAGACTAGAAAACTATTAAAAGTACACTCCATGACCTTTTAATTTTAATGATTTTTCTTTGAGAATCCTTCCATTTTATCAGTACTTACTTCATACTCTTAGGTATGCTAACTTCAGTGAAGTTATATTCTATTTATCCACTGTATCTAAACCAAGAATTCTGCCCAATATACTTTTTAAAGTAATTGAGATCTCTGATTTTTACTGGGCCTGTGTTTATAAAGTGACAATTGTTTTCAGAAATAATTCACTAGCCTGTATGGTACCTTCTATCTATGTTTCTTTAATATTAACAGAAGCAGGAATAAATAAAATCTCTGTGCTCATAGTTCAGCTTTTAGGTCACCATGAAAAAAGACTGGTATTTAAAAAAAAAATCCTACGGATTCCTCCTTCTTATGGAGGTCTTAGCCCATAATTTTTCCATCTCAGAACACACAGTGAGCAAGACCTGCATGTACTGAGACCCTGCAGTCATTTAGCACTTTCACAAGTCAGGTTTACTTAGCTTTGTTTTAAGCAAAATGTCTCCAGTGTATTTCAGAAAAATCTCTATAAAAATCTAATGAAATCCAATGGACTTGGTTCATTTTTCACTAAAAGTAGTTTTGAATTTTTTATATTCTATTGGCTTCAGTTGAGTCACTTCCTACCTACATTGTCATGTCCTAAGCCAGAATTCAGTCTGTTATGTCTTCAAAAGAAAAACTGAAAAAGTCTGTTCATAAGATATTTTCCTGCCAAAGAACATGCTGCCAAATATTTTAGTAGGGGTTGTTTTGTTTGTTTTTTTCCCAGCTTAGTTTGTATAGCATATGGCTGTGTACAGAAAGAGTAACACATACCATGTCTTTGAACTCAGGAGAAACCAGGCCAACATCCTGAGACACTAGGAAACAGCACACTTAAGACCAAATGAAAGCAATTCAGGAGAATAGGGGAATAATAAACATAAAATGCTCCTTTAAAGAAAACATGAAAATAGCAGAGGAGTACATTTTTCTGAGTGTTTCTCAAAAGTACCAGATACCTTGTTTTGTTGCTGTTTTTGAAGGAAAGTCTTGTCTTTGCTTCTACAGCTTTCCAGCTTGAAAAAAAAATATATAGCTTTGATGCTTTTGAAATACATTGCAGAATCTGCTAACACTCTGAAGGGTAACTCAGTTTAACAGCAAACATTTGCTCCATACTTTCAGGAAACAAGCATTGTCACACAGGAAGAATGGTTGTAGAGCATCTGCAGTAATTTTTGACTGTAGGGATGCAAAACATCACGTCAGCTTAGGCTAGCCACTCTCAGGATTTGAAAGTTGCTAGAAAGCATCTGTATTCACATGATATAGCTGAAACAGCTGCATCATGATGATCAGCATAAAGCAGAACTAAGCACATCTGGTCTAGTTGCTAAAATAATTTTCACCTCCACTGTTGAATTCCTTTTGTCTGATTTATATATTTAATGCATTTTTTATCTTGCCTACAAAATCCTATAGTATGACAAGCTTCTATGTCTATTAACTGAAAAAAGAAGAAACTATCCATAGCATCTCTGCTTATTCATGGGATTGCACAGCATACGACCTCAAACTAAATCTTAAACCTGAACCAGCAAGCTTTGGGACTGGAAACTATATAGATACATTACATACGCCATTGACCCAGCTAATTAGACTGCATATGGTGCCACACTAATGTATCAGAGAGTTAAACTGCTATCAGAAACAGAACTAGCTCTCCATGGAGCTGAGCTGTGACAGCTTGTTCAGCATGTTCTGGTGTTGTGAACACCTGACTTTAGAAAAATATGGATGACAAAATCATGTCTGTTCTGTAAGCAAGAGCAGAACGTCTTACTTTACAACTGCTCACTTTTGATTGTAGTTTTGGCTAGTAGTCACTAGTCTATATGGCAAGACCTGTTCCATCATTAATGGAGGCCTCTGTCTTCATGGTTGATAGGAGCCTGAGGTCTCAAGCTGATGAAGGTGCTTTCCTACACCCTCAGGTAAGGTACCTAAGTCTAGGAGAAAATGCAATAGTCCTCTGGCAGAGGACACGCTAGGCCTGTGGGTCTCATCCTTTCTTCCAAGCTAGCTTCTGAAGATGATCTGTGTCACTATCTTTATCCAGTTTGGTCCAGTTGGGTTTGTCAGGTTCTCTGAGAAACCTTTCCAAATGGATGCCTTAGGGGAATTTGTCAGAATGATGCCAGGTTTATAGATCTCCTTAGATGTGGGAAAACAGACACCTAATTGACAGACCTATTAGGAGCGATTTGGAGCTCAGCATGGGAGGCAGAATGGTGTTCTCCAGGTCATAAACCAAGAGCCAAGAGCCAAGAGCCAAAAACTCAATGAAATAAATTTCCTGCCAGGCAGAATCTTGTGCATGGTGGGTAGAGGTGCAGAGCAGGCTTCTGTTTGGCTTCCTACAGAGCTAGCACCTAGGGAGTGCTAGCAGCTGGGAGATGAAAACAAGAACTAGAAGGCTAATGCAGAAATTGGTGAAGATACAGAAATTGGTAAAGCACAGGGAAAATGCAGGTGGTGTTTGAGGCTGTATGCAACTTCCAGAGTCAGTGCTATGAAGGTGGTGACATGCTGCACTGGTTGGGATGGCCACCCCTCGGAGGTGTAGTGGTAAGCATCTGCAACAGACAGCCTAATCAAAAAGAGGAATTGAACCGTGCATCTTTAAGAAGGGCGAGATGGAGTGTCCAGGAAACTGCAGGATGTCTAGTGTCATCTCAGTCCTTTGGAAGATTATGGAGTAAAATGGAACAAATTCAATGGAAAGCCGTTTCCCAACACATGAAGGACAAGCAAGTGTTTGGAGACAAACAATATGGATTTACCAATGGAAAATCATGCCTGACCAACCTGTTAGCCTTCTGTAAGAGGAAAGCAGTGGGTGTCATTCACTTTAGCTTAGGTAGGCTTTCAACATAGTCTAATATACCATCCTTGTATGGTCAAAGGTGAAGAAAGACACATTTCTTCCAGATACAATTAAAAAAAGAAAAAATCTTAATGACAATACCAAGTATTAGAACAGGTTTCACTAAGATGATGTGAAATCTCTGCCTTTGGAGATTTTCAAAATTTTTTGATTACGCCCTGAGGAACCTGATGTAACTTAGAAGTTAGACTGCTTTAGACATTCAGAGGTCCTCCCAACCTATTGTTTTTTTCCCAGTGATTCCATGACTGAAGTGTAAAATTCAGGAAATGAAGATGTTTATCTATCTTAAAAGGTGGGGCCAGATGAAAGAAGAGATGAACAATTTAAGAGTGAAATAATACATATTAGAACTTCAGTTTCAAACTAAAACATTTGGTGCCTGAATACTTGTTTTAGATCTGTTCTTTAGATTTTGTACATTCCCAAAATCTACATGCACATCTAGATGCTGAAGGTCTTGATCAGAACACTATCAAAATATGTATATCAGATATATGTAAAAGTAAATTTACATAAACAGGCATGTCAAACAAAAACTAAAATGTTGGTCTGATCTCATTCATTCTGTATTGAGTATAGGTTTATATGTTGGCATCTGCCATAAGAGTTAAAGTAAAGTGGATTTATATTTGTTTGAACTGTATTTACATATTCAGTATAAGCACATTTTTTTTCAGGGATTCTTCTGAAAACCAGAGAAGACCTATCTGGAGACCAGAGAGGATCTTTTCCACCTTCATAAAAAACTTGTAATTCTGTAAGAAAGACAGGGAGAAAGAACAGGATTTCCTTTCTTTTAAAGGTTGGCAGATTGCTACAGATTGAGAGGATGTAGCGGAGTGCACTGTTAAGCCTAGTATGAATAAAATTTTACAAGTATCTAGTTGGTATATTTTTCTCATGTGCTCAAGGTCGAAATTCAGTGCCAGATTTGGAGTTAAAAAGAACAATTTCTGACAGGTCAATGTACTATCAGAGGGTTTATACTGGGCAGGAGGGGAAGTTAGTCTTATTTTTGTAGATTGGGGTAGAGTCTATTTCATAATAAAATCTTGAGAGTTTAGTTTAATAAATTCCTATAGCAGTGATCTAAGATCCTGGGTAGGTTTTTGCTGCCTCCTATTCTCTTCTGGCATCCTATAGATTTTGAGCTTTCATATATAATTTGGTGGAAAGAGCTCAGAAACATTTTTGTCTTCATACTGCTGTGAGCAACAGACATTCAGAAAGCCATTCTGAGAAGGACATTTATTCCATGAATGTCTGCGGTTACAGTAGTTGCAATGGACTCGGATGACTCCCTCCTTTTCTGTGTTCCAGTAAATAGGAATTTGACACAAGTTCAGATTCATATGGGGAGCATCACTAGTAGGCCAATGTGAATATATGAAAATTACAAGTCGTCACCAACCATTTATTTGTGGATGAAATGGTCAATTTCTGGTAGTAACTTCTGGCAGAAACCTGGACTACATCTATTGCATAAATTTAAACCATTTGGTATGCCCACCATTCTGCTGGTTTTACATTCTGATTCTACCAGATCCTAAGCCACATGGGCAGATCTCTAGTATCAGTCTCTTATATCAGGCTGTGAATTGCTTTGGTTAAAGGAGGTCTTTTTTGGTATGCACTTATACAGGTAATAAGGTCTTTATTTAAGGCTGGACCTACTAGAGTCTAAGATAAAACAAATACATGACATGGGGTCCTATTGGTAGTCAATATAATTTAGCCTCATATCATACAGTAGGATAAAGATTATTGTATTCTTGAGAAAAGTGTACCTTTAAGATGCCTGTCTGCATACAACCCAGGGTACTCTCTAATAAATATAAGGCACAGAAGTGTTATCAAATGCAGATGTTTCTCTTTAGGTTTATTTTTAGACAGGTTTAGGAATCTTATTTAGTCTCCAACAATTATAGTGGTTTGATTTAATTTATTTTACTAAAATGGATTATAAAAATTCTAAGATAACATTTATGAAGTTTTAGAAATTTTTCCTAAGGGGGTCCTGAGAAGAAAGATCTCTGAAGACTACAGTCAGCCAAGAACACATAACTTCAGGTAGAAAATGGTAATCAAAAGCTTTAAAACTGAAAAACTTCATCTTACAGTATTTCCCACTCTGTTTAGAAAGTTGCTTTATAGATCAGGTTCACTTCAGCTCTGGAAACAACAACAACAAAAAGATTCACACTTAAGTGGAAGATAAGTTCTGCTATTGTGTGGGTTGTTTGGGTGTTTTTCTCTTTTTTTTTTCTGGCAGTCTCTATGACAGACTAATGCTGTTCTGAAACAGCATCTGAAGGTCATGTGCTTTAGCTATGCAGCAGGCTCATCTATTCAGCAAAAAAGCTAGGAAAGCTGTTTGAAGCCTGCATAATTTATGCAGGTCAGGGCTAGACAGGACAGGAAAAGAAAGTTTTAACTAATGAGATTATTACTAATGAGCTCATTGTGCAGATCTTTCCCTTTGCAGAACATTGCTCCTGATTCTTGAAATTCTCAGCTACAGATGCATGCATGTATTTGTACATACACACACACACAGAGATTTCTTCTTTAGATTAGAAAATGGTTTTGATGCATGTTGGTTTATATTTTTACTAGTTATATGTCTGATTCTCCTTGATCATGTGGGTATATCTATTTATATATCTTAATTCCTTCACACTAAACCACCATTTTTCTTATTTATTTCCCTTTCTGTTTTTTTTCTTTTTCTTTTTGATCAAAAAGGAATCATTTCCTTCTATATTTATTTCAGGGGTGACAGTGTACATATATGATACATCCCAGGGTATAAGAGTCTCCAGCAAGGCTGGAGACTCTCATATAGACTCTTATATAGCTATAAAAGGAGCAACACAGTAACTGATCTACTACTTACTGGGAAATAGTTTTACCAAAGTTAATTTTAAAAAAGATTCTTTTTCTTTTACACAAATATATATCCTTTCTGCACCATTCTATCTGAGAGCTAAAAGTCTGAAAGGAACAAATTTTCCTTCTGAAGGTCTTCAGTAGACTCTCTCTCCATCGGGTACACAGGCAAGATAGACATTTACTGCAGGAGTAAAGATTTAGTAAGTGAAACAGGCTAGATCCCAGCTCCCTGTGGCTGTCTGAAATGCCTCTTCAGCCAGCAGGTGATCTTGCAGCAGCAGCAGTTCTTACTCTGCTGGTTACACTGAGCGGTTCCAATTAAGGAGGAGGATTATCCCCTGTATGGGAGCTGGCAACAGCTCTAATGTCAGAATAGTCAGGCTGGTCACACAAAAAAAAAAATTGTGAAGATGAAAAGCACCAGCCTGATTGTACTCCAGCTAAGAAAAAGTAAATGGCTATGTAGAGTAACTAGCAAAAGCGGCTCTGATGGCAGAAGCTTGGCATGGAAGAGAGCTGGTATATCTTTGTGGCAGATGCACCCCCCTGATAAAGACAGGGCCTTTGTTACCTTTCGTGCCTTTGTTACTTTTTGCACCTTATTTTTCACTCCCTTACTGCCCTGTTGTGGCTGTTGCCCTGCACGCAGTCGCAGGTGGATAGAACCTTCAGCCAATAGGAGCAGGACACAACCATATATGACCGCAGGTCGGACTCGACTAGGGTGTAAAGGGAGTCCTGCTGGGGGGCAAATGGAGTCGGTCCTCCTCAGATCAGCGGGTCTGCAGTCGGGGACTCTTCTCTTGGGTCGGGATGCCACCCAAGGTAGGTCCTCGAGGTTGAGAGCCCTCGCCTTACCAGGTGAGTGATTGGGCATTCTGAGTCATCATTCTGAAGCTTAAGACTTCTTAAGTCGGCTGTGTAGTATTAAATTCCTGTTGTCATCCTGAACCTGTGGTTTACTGATGTTCATCGGAGTGCCAAACACTTTTGATTAGAATAAATATTATTTTTGGTTACATCACCTGTCTAATTTGACTTTGTGCACTTCCGCGACAGTCTTTTAAATGTATGCCTGGGTATGTCCCTTCACGTGACAACGCTGCGGTTTGTGCTCAGTATCTAAGAACTCTTCCATGTACAGACTCTGCAGCAGAGAAAGGAGGACTCTTGCCCATTGTGCCCAGCCTCTTTGTTTACTTCTCTAATCACAGTAAAATATACAGTAGTCATTTGACCTCACTCATTCAATGTTCAGTTAAGATACTGCCCATTCTTAGATATCTTCCTAATCGATGATAAGGAAAAAGGTTCTTCAAAGGGCAACTCAACCTTCTTATAACTGGAGTTACTTAATATTTGAATCACTGTTTGAAAATATCTGTCTCTCTCTGGTGACTGTTGAAAGACTGAAAGTTAGATGCCTTGGTGACTAAAACTGGCAGGGTGAATCCAGGCCTAACTGGATTCCTGCTGCTAACATAAAGTTACTGATCTACTACATTGTTAACTTGGCCTTGCAGAAATCATATGGTGATACATCAAATGTATGGACTACAGACAAAAATTATAAATAAATTTTCAAGTTTTACAGAGATAATCTGAACAGTTTCTTAAGCCTACAAAATATCATTCTAATTTTTCTATTTATCTATACAGGGAAACAAAACTAACTGGAAGTACTCTGTGCCTCGTCACGCCATGCCAAGCTACATCTAGTTTTATGCATTGCCTCAGTTCCTCAAAGAAACAATATTACTCACATTGAGATCAGTGGGAGTTCATGTCTTTAGAAAGTAAAATTTAATTTATATAAATGGAAATCTGAAGAGCCTGCTGATATTACAGATTCACTACTTTATAGTCAACAATTCAAATCTGGATGGGCTAGGCAATTTACTGGTTAAATAAAAACGAGAATTTTTAGCACTTTCATTGTGTTCAATATACATTACTCACCTTATTTATCAGGGACTTTGTTTCTGTAATGACTGCCAAAAATCTTTTACTCATATTTTACTGTTGAGTTCTTTATGTTTATGCAGTGAAGATAAATCTAAAACATTTTTCATTGGGGCAATTTGATACTACAAGATCTACATTAGTTTGATGCCCCTGTAGCAGGGGTCCTTTATTTCTGTCCAGTATTTCCTGCTGCACATATTTGATGTGCAGCACATATGTAGGCAATTTCATAGAACAGAAAAGATGAATTGTTATGAAAAGATATATAGGTATGTAATTCTGATGTGTCCTTAATAGGTTGTATCTATTACACTTTGACAGGTCATTGATGCAAGAGCTGGGAACAGTATTTTATACTTTCAACAGGCTCCACTAAACGTGTTTAGTATTGCCAGATCTTCTTTCAGCCTTGTTTAAACTAGGCCCTAGCAGGTCCGTCAAACTGAATTGTATCCATTCATTTCCACGAATGCAAGTTCTTAATCTACTGGTGTTCAACAGCTGATCCAGAGGCCAAAGTTAGCCCAAAATATCTTTCCATCCATCATGTCCCCATTCTTTTCTCCTAATTTAGGACAGGATTCAACTGCTTAGCCATGAGAAACTTCATCTGAGATGCCCTTAGAATATCTCAGAAATTCAGATGAACTAGAAAATTTGGAGTTCATGGCTACAAAATTTGGATATGTATCTATATCTAGTTATCTATATCTATATCTATATCTATATCTATATCTACAGTTGCCTTTTGTGGTTGAGAGAGTTTTTCAAATATTTAGCAAGTCTTTCCTGTTCTGCATAGAACTACAAAGATCTTTTGCCATCCAAAATGACACCTTTTTTCCCCCAAAGCAATATAAGTGTCTAAAGGGACTAGTCAAATTCTTGTTGTCTGATCAGTTCCCAAATTGCCACAGATCAATTAGCCTTGTTGCCCAAATTGAATTTACAGTCAACAGTTGTTAAACAGATATCAGATCCCTGAACTCATATTTCTGAGAAAGTTAAAAATAAGGCTTCTTATAAAACAAGGATCTGATCCTAAATATAAGATTTTAAAATTCAGTCTTCAAGCGCTGCCTTTAAACATGACCTTGAACTTCTAGGGGTTCTTTCTGTTCATAAACATGTGCAGAAGATGCACACAGCCATACAGAAATACCACAGTCTTGACAAAACAAAACCAACCAAACAGAAAAACCTCTCTTACTAACAGTGCATGTGTATGTATTCATGTGGTTTTGTCTGACACAGTTTATCTAGTTCTGGCTGAAATTCTTGTTTCTTCTGTGCTTATTGTTACAGAACAGATACACAAAAGATTTTCTGAAAACAAAACAAGAAAAAAAAATCCACAAGAAGTTGGGAACACCTCCACCTTGAGGAATACCAGTAAAATTTACTCATTAGAAAGTTTTGTCTGGAGAGTTTTATTAAAGTTCTCTTTTTGAAAATCCCCTCATCTCTTCAGTAACAGCTGGCTTTAGCACCCACACAATGATCTGATAACCTAGACTGATTGCCTGTTATGGACCTGGGCTTGAATGATGTTGAGGTGAACGGCAAGTTTCTGTATTTGTGCTGTTAACAGACAGAATCACTAAGAGAGTTTTCAGAGCAGATTGGGAAGAAAAATAAGTCTTACTTTACTGCATGATGACTATAAGACCCAAAGCCCAGAATTATATAGGAGGAAAGAACAATTATAGATAAGTAAAAGAAATCAATATGTAGTTTTTTGTTTGCTTTTCACAGGACGGCTATGTCCACTGTGGGAGAATGGAATGTGCAATTGCTAGTGTAGTTTACAGATGACTTTTTTGATGAGGAAGAAGGTTATTTTGATGCCAGGTTGAAAGACTTAAAAGTTATTGTAGAACTGCTCAAATAAGGTCCCTCTAAAAGTGGGCAAGGAAAAGCTGAACCAGATGAGGCACAACAGTTGTGTCAAAACAACCATCTCTCATTCTTCAAAATGCTTGAAAAAAATTCTTCACTTTTCCCTTTTTAGCAGGCAGTAGCTGATCAGAACTGGTAACAGATTATCAACAACATAAACTGTGAAGCTGCTTGCCCTAAGTAAATGGCAAGCACCACTAGGAAAAAGAAAATCCTAAGCAGAAAAAATTATAAATTAAGGTCAAAGTCAACCATGGTATGGGGAGATGATATTCCAATGACTTTTTATAAACATTGCCCAGCTCAGCAGTGTCCAAATGACATTAACTACCAAATTCCAAACAAAATTATTTAAAAAGCAATGAAAGCGCTTGAGGCAAAGAAACTATTTTAAATTTTGCACTGACCATAAATAAACTTATGCAAGATTTTGGAACTTTAACCAGTGGTGTGCAAATAGTTTTTTAGCCCTAAAGTGATCCTAAAACTAGTTATATCTTTCACAAACATTTTCCAGTTTTAACTGTTGCAGTTTCCAGTGTTTGATTATATTAAAAGTGGATTTTGTTAGTTGAAACAAAAAGTATTCAAAACAACTTATGTATATTATGCTAGTGCTTTTCTTTCATATGAACAAACATATTTTTAAAAGGATAAACAGATTTGTGTTTCTGTAACCCAATGTACTAACGTACATATATCCTATAAGCATTTGCATGGTTACCAAATGAATTAATGAACTCATTACAGCCTACAATTTCTACTTAAACATTGCCCTAGATATTCTGTTAGAATCATCTTTCTTAAGTGATCTTAACTTAAGAGGAGGATATAATGCAAGTGACAAATAAAACAAACATTCACAGGTAGCTTGCTTTATGTGAGTAAGTCTCTTAAACTCCAAAGGACTAGTGGTCATACATGACTATGTGCATGCATTTGCAGTTACAAATTCCTGTCTTTAGACATGAGAGAAATGTCATCGTTGTTAGCCTGGCACTGGAAAATGTTTCATGTCCCTAATTAAGCAAACCTCCCTAAGAGTTTTCAAAGGGTAGAGTCCTGAAAAAAGCAAGGGGTGGGAGGTGGTGAGGATGGGGAGGGGTAGAATATATAGGAGAGCTCAGTTTCCTTTTTGCAAAACACAATGACTGTGTGCATAGAAATGCCAATCTGGTCTGGTAGTTTGTAACCATAGCAACTTCTGCAGAAGCCAGAGGTGAAAACAGAATATTAGGGGTCTCCTTTCTCCAGACCACTGCAGTGGAAAATGAGCAATAAGGGAGAAAGAAAGATTGTAGAGACTTTTCCTGTCCCAGAAAGTTCACAATGTAAATTTCAAGAGTTATTCTTTCCCATTCTCGTCTGCTGAGTCCTTAAAAGTTTGTTTGTTTGTTTGTTTTGTAAAAAGAAGCCATATTCCAAAATAACATAATTAAAATATTTGGGTGGAGGACATAAGGTTAGAAGGGTAGAAGAACCTTCATTAAAGCATTTAATTACATACAAAATTTATACATAAGGAATGTTTTCTTCCTTTCTTAAATATATATAGCCAATTAAATGGTAGGGAACTAATTTTTTTTTCAGTCATGAGATGCAAACAATATTAATAAATGCTTTTTTTTTTCCCTGTAGAGCAAGCAGTCTTCAGAATTAAAATAAGTACTGCAGTTTGCTGTCTTCTACTTGTGTGAGCAGGGTCCTTTACTTCAAACATTTTTGAGAATACATTTTTTATAGGGAATTGTTTTTAATAAGCTGATTTTGTGAGCATTTATTCCTCCAGTCAATTTTCTGGAAGGTCTTATATTTTTTTGTTCAAGGTCTTGCAGCTCAAATCTTCCAAAGGAATGGGGAAAAATTTTGCTTATCAAAATCTTTTGCAGTTTTCATAGAAATGGTGAATGCCAGCTCCCAATCAGCTCTATGCCATGCTATTGGGTTCATGCCTATCCAGCCAAAGCACACACACAGCAGACATCTGTAAACACAGAATCCCAGAATGGCTGAGGTTAGAAGCTACATCTTGAGATCATCTGGTCCAACTCCCCTGCTCAAGCAGGGTCACCTATGGCAGGTTTGCCAGGACTGTCTCCAGTCAGGTTTTGTATATCTCCAAAGGACGGAGACTCCACAGCCTCCCTTGGCAACCTGTTCCAGTGTTTGGCCACCCATTAATAAGATTTCCCCCTTGACCCTTCTCTTCTCCAGGCTGAACAGCCCCAGATCTCTCAGCCTCTCCTCATATGGTTGGTGCTCCAATCCCTTCATCATCTTTTTGGTCCTGTGTTGGACTTGTTCCAGTGTGTCCATGTCTTTCTTGCACTGGGGAGCACAGAACTGGACACAGAACTCCAAGTGTGTCACCAGGGCTGAGTAGAGGGGAAGGATCACCTCACTCGACTTGCTAGCAATGGCAAGGCTCCTAATGCAGCCCAGGATGCCGCTGGCCGCCTTTGCCACCAGGGTGCGCTGCAGGCTGATGTTCTGCTTGCCGTCCACCCGGACCCTCAAGATTCTTCTCTGCAGCATTGTTTTCTAGACAGTTGGTCCCCAGTATGTACCGGTGCCTGGGGTTATTCCTCCTCAGATGCAAGACTTCACATTTCCCCTTGTTGAGCTACATGAGATTCTTCTTGGCTCAATTATCCAGCCTGTTGAGGTCTCAACAGCAGCACACCCATCTGGTGTATCAGCCACTCCTCACAGTTTTGTACCATCTATTAACTTGCGGAGGATGCACTTTGTCCTAGAGTCCAGGTCCTTAATGAAAATGTTATAGAGTATTGGCCCCAGTATCAAAACTAGTAACTTGCCTCCAGTTGAACTCTGTGCCACTGATCACAACCCTCTAGGTGTGGTAGTTCAGTCAGTTTTCGATTCACCTCACTGTGCGCTTATCTAACCTGCACTTTGTCAGCTTGTCTATGAATATGTTATGGGACATAGTGTCCAAAGCCTTACTAAAGTCAAGGTAAACACCATCCACTAGACACCTCATTGTAGAAGGCTACAATGTTGGTCAAGCATGATTTCCCTTTCATAAATCCATGCCAACTACCCCTAATCGCTTTCTTGTCCTTCATGTGCCTGGAAATACTTTCCAAAAATAATTGCTTCATCAACTTCCCAGGGACTGAAGTATGGCTGACTCGCTTGCAGTTCCCCAGATCGTCCTTTTTGTCTTTCTTGAATGTAGGAGTGACATTTTCTCTTTTCCATTCGTCAGAAACTTCTCCCAATCACAATGACCTTTTAAAGATAATTGACAGTGACATTGCAGTGACATCAGCCACCTTCCTCAGCACTCATGGGTGCAACCCGTTAGGCCCCATGGACTTATGTATATCCAGTTTGTTTAAGTGCTCCTTAACCTGGTGCTTCTTCACTGAGGATAAGACTTCCTTGCTCCAGACTTTCCCTCTTGTCTCAGGGGCCTGGGACTCCTGAATGCTGGTCTTACTCATAAAGACTGAGTCAAAGAAGGCATTCAGCATCTCGGCTTTTTCCATGTCATTTGTCATGAGGTCCCCTGCCCCATTCAGTGGCAGACCCATGTTTTCCCTAGTCTTTCTTCTGTTTATGTACTTGTAGAGTCCTTTCTTGTTGCCCTTCACATCCCTCACTAGATCTGACTCCAGGTGGACCTTGGCTTTCCTAACCTCATCCTTGCATGACCGGAGAGCATCTCTTGAGTCCTCCTTGGTCACCTGCCCCTGCTTCCATCTCTTGTATACTTCCTTTTTGAGTCTGAGTTCAATTAGGAGTTTGTTTATTTTTTGCTCATCCATACCGGTTTCCTGATCCTTTTGTTTGATTTCCTGTTTGCTGGGAGGGACCTTTCTTGAGTTTGGAGGAGATAATCATGTACTTAATTAAAATTTTGAGACAGTTGCAGATGATTATTTGGCCTTTACAGTGACACATATGTGATAGACTGAGGGCAGGGTAGACATGACATCCCTGCATCAAAGCCATTCCGGTACATCAGTGTCACAGAACCACATCAATATGCATTGAGACCCGTAAATAGGAACCCAAAGTATACAGTGCTTTCTTCCCCTGTTCCATATGTAACTTAAACTTCACATTAGTAGTAACAATGTTGTTTTAGTTACTACTTAGCTCTTTTCAGTCTCTTATCTCTGCTCCCTGGTTTCTTCAAAAATATAATTTGATTATGTTATTGTATTGGAGATGGGGAAAAATTAGGCATTATATGAAAATTATTGATTCTCATTAATAAACATCATGGAAATCTGAAATATCCACTGTCATGGATTTTCAGCAGAACACAGGACAAGTCTCAGAACTAGGAAATAAAGAAAAATCATTGAAAAATCTTTTCATTTCTTTTAAATAAAGGTAATTTCAGGAAACTGAGGTCCATGCATGTGTTTTCTACATGTGTCATGGTTTAGCCCCTGCCAGCAACCAAGCACCACACAGCCGCTCACTCACTCTCCCCACCCCAGTGGGATGGGGGAGAGAATCAGAAGGGCAAAAGTAAGAAAACTCGTGGATTGAGATAAGAACAGTTTAATAATTGAAATAAAATAATAATAAAAATAATAGTAATAAAAATTGCAATGAAAAGGAGAACGAGAGAGAGAAACAAAACCCAGGGAAAAAAAGCCAAGTAATGCAACTGCTCACCACCTGCCGTTCGACACCCAGCCAGTCCCCGAGCAGCGATTGCTGCCCCCCAGCCAACTCCCCCCAGTTTATATACTGAGCATGACGTCATATGGTATGGAATAGCCCTTTGGTGACTTTGGATCAACTATCTTGGCTGTGTCCCCTCCCAGTTTCTTGTGCACCTGGCAGAACATGGAAAGCTGAAAAAGAAAATCCTTGACTAGGGTAAGCACTACTTAGCAACAACTAAACCATCAGTGTGTTATCAGCATTCTTCTCCTACTAAATCCAAACCACAGCACTATGCCAGCTACTAGGAAGAAAATTAACTCTATCCCAGCCAAAACCAGGACAACATGGAAGGATGAGGCTGAATTTATTGAGTAATCTATTTAATGAATTATTTTACAAACAAGTTGTTCTGTTCTGCACAGTATTTTGAAATGTAAAGTATGCAAACCCTAAGTACTAAAAAAACCCCAAATAAAATCCAACATACATGTAGCAGCATCTCAGTTTTTCCCTGTGGTTTCAGAACTCCTGTGGAGGCATGGCTTGAAGCGAAAACATACACTAGATTTGACTAACAGATAAATAAACATTTCATAGAATCAGAGAATCATAGAATGCTTTGGGTTGGAAGGGACCTTTAAAGGTCATCTAGTCCAACCCCCCTGCAATGAGCAGGGACATCTTCAATTAGATCACGTTGCTCAGAGCCCCGTCCAACCTGACCTTGAATGTTTCTAGGGATGGAGCACCTACCACCTCTCCGGGAAACTCATTCCAGTGTTTCATCACCCTCATCACAAAAAATTTCTTCCTTCTATTTAGTCTGAATCTACCCTCTTTTAGCTTAAAACCGTAACCCCTTGTCCCATCGCTACAGGCCTTGCTAAAAAGTTTATCCCCATCTTTCTTATAGGCCCCCTTTAAGTATTGAAAGGCCACAATAAGGTCTCCCTGGAGCCTTCTCTTCTGCAGGCTGAACAACCCCAACTCTCTCAGACTTTTTTCACAGGAAAGATGTTCCAGCCCTTTGATCATTTTTGTGGCCCTCCTCTGGACCTGCTCCAACAGGTCCATGTCTTCCCTGTGCTGAGGGCTCCAGAGCTGGATGCAATACTCCAGGTGCGGTCTCACCAGAATAGAGTAGAGAGGCAGAATCACCTCCCTTGACCTGCTGGCCACACTTCTTTTGATGGAGCCTGGGATACAGTTGGACTTCTGGGCTGCGAGTGCATGTTGTTGGCTCATGTCCAGCTTTTCATCTACCAGTACCCCCAAGTACTTCTCTGCATAGCTGCTCTCAATCCCTTCATCCCCCAGCCTGTATTGATACCAGGGGTTGCCCTGACCCAGGTGCAGGACCCTGCACTTGCCCTTTTTGAACCTCATGAGGTTCACATGGGCCCACTTCTTGAGCTTGTCCAGGTCTTTCAATTTCTTCAGCTGCCTTTTGATTTTGAATCAAAATAGGGTATTTCATAGCTAGTTCTTATGGAAAAAACTCTTCAGTGTTGTGAACTTTTGCAGCCAGGGTAGTGCATATATCATGGGTGAGATTAGGTGTATTTGTTGGTACACCAGATTCTGTTCTTTCTGCTTTATCAGCTGCCACCCAGGGCTTCTTTTCTCATTTTCCACTATTCCTTTTTTTATTTTTCTTTTCCAAAACAAAATGCCTACATTCAGTTTGTAACATTCCTTTACTTTCTCTCCCTCCCAGCACCCCTTTACCTGACAGCTTAAATAAGCTTAAATTTATAAAGGGACTATGGGTCACTTTTATTGCCCCGAGCTGAACATGTATGAAATACAAGTAATATTTTGCCAGGCATTAGATAGAACATTTTTTAGGTCTTTTATTTACGCAAGATTTATACTGAAAATGCTAGTAGCTTAATATATTAATTAATTTAGTGTTTTGTAACCCTTCATAAATATTACAATTTATTTGAATTTTCACCATACAAACACAAAGTTACAACCTGCCATGCAGGGCATAAAGAAGTATTTGAACTCTATAGTTCAGGTTTAACTATTTAAAATGTCACAGACTATGCTCGTGCTTAAGGAATGCATATATACATACACACATTACAAGCAAAACAAAGCAAAATCTAGACAACTGTGATCTACCATATCCCACAACTTACAATTGCTGATTTTGGGGCTTGTTACAAAATTGGAACTTCAAAAAGAAAAGCCTGTCAAGAAATCTGAAATTCTTTTGGGAGGAATTTGGCTTCACTTCTGTGACAACTTGAAGGTCATAGCTATATACTAGTCAATAGAAATTCATCAGCATTGAAGCTTCACTATTCCTAGTCATTTTCACAAATTTTGTTTTGGGTTTTCAGGTGGGTCCAATTTCAGACAAAAATGTGAAGTTTGGGTTATATCTACATAGAACAATTTGCTTATTCAAAGCAAATTTTCTGCCACGTGCTCCATTTGCTAGGCTGAACTTACACAGATATACTGCTCTTAGGACCCAGACAAGCTCTGTACTCTGCAATATAGCTTTATCCCTAAAGACTGATGGTAACAGAAGAAAACATTTGTAGAAAATGGAAATGGCACTGCAGTGAATTTTTCAGCTCTAAAGATGAGAGGAGAATCGTTATGATTATGTCTGCTAAGGAAAGTGACAGCAAGAGAGATAACAGGGACTTTGTTTCATTTGCTGTATACATTTCAGTGTTTTCTTTACATTAACACCTGTATTTTCTTTTTTTTTTTTTTTTTTAACAAATCCAATACAAAAATATCACTATGAACAGTCATTTAATGTCTGAAAAATCATGGTCTTTCTGTGGGGTAAAAGATTCCTCTATTTTTCACTTAAAACTATAAGTATGTGTACTTATGTTCCATTACAAAGCAGTCTAATTATATGTTTTTGGAAAGATCTAATTACTCCGGCATAACAGACAACATAAAACTTTGATTTGAATTCCCAAAAGAAAGTTGACAGGCCATAAATATTTCTCCTAACTAGCCAACTCTATTTCTTTATCAGAATCTGAACCTAGCCAGATTTTTATGAGATTTGGGGTTCCACTGTCAGGTGACCACACAGCTCCACCTTCCTCAAGATATTTGCACTTTCTCAGTAGCTGTTCTTGAACGTAAAGGAAGAAAAGAAAGTCACAGATGTGTCAGCGACAGTGCTCTGAATGGAGCAACTAATGTGTCAAGAGTCTACTATGTGCCAGCCCTATACCCTAATTTACTCCAGTGCCAAGGACTGCTCTTGAAACTCGCTACCAGACACATTAGCAATGTACCTTCTACCAGCCTCCTGTACTGTTCAAATGCTGAGAATAACTCCTGACCCTGGGAACAGGTACATCATAGCACGCTACTAGAGAGCCAACGCCTTTTCAGAATATCTGTATTTTACAGAAGCAATGGGGACTGCAAAAAGTGTGTATGGGGGAAAGAACTAATTCCATGTGGCATCAAAGGCTCTGGTTGTATGATTTCAATTATCTAGGAGTGGTTACTTGCCACGTATCTTTATTGTATAGCAAAGCTTACTGGCAAGAATGTCAGTAGTCTTAACTTTAATGGTGTTATTTGGTTTGCATCTTCATTTTTGTGCCTATAACCAGAGGTCACAAAGGGTCTTGTCTCTCTGCCCCCCACCTTTACAATTCACTCTCATGATTGCACATGCAATACTGGCATTGCCTTAATCAATATCTAGGTTTCTCTGCAGAAGAAGCAGAGCCATACCATCTGTTCCACTTGTCTAAATACAGTAGCTCAAGGGGAATGTACAGCTGCTCATTTATCAAATTTTACAAGTACCTGTAAAACAAAATGTTTTTGTCTGGCTGAAATCCCTGTCTCCAGCTCTAGAGTTTTTTTTCCCTCAAATATCATTCAATAGTGTAAATAGCTGATCTCAGCAAGTCACACTCTAGCCAGCAAGAATTTAGGGACTTATTAGAGAAAGTAGGATTAGACAACTAACAAGTTCCTAGTGTGTATGTTCAAGCCAAGAACAGTACTATCTATTCCCATTACATATTTATTTTTCAGCTGGAAAATATACTCAGCAACTCCCCAACCTGAAAGAAATGTTTACAATTTTCTTTTTTGACAGGAAGCAGTATTTTCTCATTTTGTCTCATCATCTCTCTCACACTGCAAATGACATGATGGTAATGAATCACATTATTTGCACTGCGATGACTAGACTTGACTAAGTAATAGAAGCACAGCTATTCTGAAGAAAGCTGAAAACAGTGAATCTTCGATGTTGCTGGGAAAAGGCAATTACTGTCATTTGGCAGCTGAACTTTCCAGTTGAACAGGAAATATGAAAGGGGAATGCCTAAACCCGTGGCTGCAAACTATTTCTTAAAAAAAAAAATGCAACCATACAAACCCCACATTAATTAAACATTTACATGTATGGTAAAGGAGGAAAAATAGAGAAAGTAAAAGGAGAAAGCTAAACTTGACATGTTTGCATATATAGCGGGCAATGAGAACTCACGTTGTCTTCATTGACTGTAGTGGCACCCAGAAAAATCAGGCTAATTCATCTTTACATAGCAGAAGGTAAGAGAATAGAATATGTTTTTTATGAGAAAATATACTGATATAAATCTAGCTGGAATAAAAGCACAGCACCAGACGATTGAATTATTCATGCATATATGAGAATTTTCAGGATGAAGGAACAAATCAAAGTTTAAAAAAAAAGTTTAAAAAAAGATTTATATGTGACTGGAAAATACTATTGCTAAGAAGGCACACACACACATAGTTATCACAGTCCAGGTGTCATGCAGAAACTTGTTGCACACGAGTTATGTACAAATTTTTCATTTTCATGTTTAGTGTACATGGATGCTTACTGCAAAATGGAGAGGAATGGAAAACTTTTGAGTACCCAGGCACACCTGCAAGCCAAATGAGAAAAAAGGACATTTCCCTCTCTCAGAACATATCATATTACTCTGAGCCCAGATCTCAGCAGAGAATCCTACTATTTGGAGTGGAGACCATGAGAAGCTTAGCCCCTTGTGTTTCAGCTAGCATTTCAGCTATCAAAAGACAGTGCCATAGCTTCTCAGGCAAGCTACTGGAAATATGAATAGTTGCATAAGTATTGTGCTTAAGCTGAAGAAGAGGCAAAAAAATGATAAAATATCACAGAATTGTAGAATTACAGAATCACGTAGCCTGGGAGACTTCATAAATGAAGAGCAAGGCAAAGACAGCAGAGTATCTCAGCCTTGTCTGGGTCTGCTGTCACTGAATCACCCACACCATTCGGCAATGGTCCCACATGTTCATTGTTTAACCTTTAAGAAAAGGCTATATAATGTAGCAGTAGAAGATTTTTTTTATTGTCCTTGGTGTCCTTTGCAAGTAGCAACTTGAGTTTTGTTTTCCTAACACCAGCCCTATGTGCCTGGGTAGCATTTCTAAATTCCTTCTTTTGTTACCTGTCCCTGCTTCCACCTCCAGCATACTGCATATCTAAGTGGAGCACTTTCATAGCTTCTGGAATTCAGAAAAGTAAGTCTGACCAATTGTGAAGGTGTGAAGGCAGAGTGTTTTAATGAGTACATCAAGAACTGAAGCAGCATTCCTCAACTGGTCTGTTACAAATTTAATTTTTTGGCACTGAAGTATTTTTTACCCATGGCCAGTCATAGATGATAGAATCATAGAATCATAGAATCATAGAATGCTTTGGGTTGGAAGGGACATTTAGAGGTCATCTAGTCCAACCCCTCTGCAGTGAGCAGGGACATCATCAACTAGATCAGGTTGCTCAGAGCCCCGTCCAACCTGACCTTGAATGTTTCCAGGGATGGGGCCTCCACTACCTCTCTGGGCAACTCATTCCAGTGCTTCACCACCCTCATTGTAAAAATCTTTTTCCTTATATCTAGCCTAAATCTACCCTCCTTTAGTTTAAAACCATTAGTCCTTGTCCTGTCACAACAGGCCTTGCTAAAAAGACTGTCCTCATCTTTCCTATAGGCCCCCTTTAAGTACTGAAAAGCCGCAATAAGGTCTCCTCGCAGCCTTCTCTTCTCCAGGCTGAACAACCCCAACTCTCTCAGCCTGTCCTCGTAGGAGAGGTGCTCCAGCCCTCGGATCATTTTTGTGGCCCTCCTCTGGACCCGCTCCAACAGCTCCATGTCCTTCTTGTGCTGAGGGCTCCAGAGCTGGACGCAGTACTCCAGGTGGGGTCTCACCAGAGCCGAGTAGAGGGGCAGAATCACCTCCCTTGACCTGCTGGCCACGCTTCTTTTGATGCAGCCCAGGATATGGTTGGCCTTCTGGGCTGCAAGCGCACACTGCTGGCTCATGTCCAGCTTTTCATCCATCAGTACCCCCAAGTCCTTCTCTGCAGGGCTGCTCTCAATCCCCTCATCTCCCAGCCTATAATGATAGTGGGGGCTGCCCTGACCCAGGTGCAGGACCTTGCACTTGGCCTTGTTGAACCTCATGAGGTTTGCACAGGCCCACCTCTCCAGCCTGTCCAGGTCCCTTTGGATGACATCCCGTCCCTCAGGCGTGTCAACTGCACCACTCAGCTTGGTGTCATCTGCAAATTCTCATCTGCTTCATAGAGAAGCTGATGAGAATATTTGTATGGGTTTAGGATGATATTAGATTCAGATATGCATTCCAGATCGTATAGATCACACTCACTGTTAAACACATTACAGATTTTCCCTTTATGGAAATTGAAGGCAAAAAAAATTCTGTAAAGTTTATTTTTGGAGGCACTTAATAGAAGTTAATAAATGTTGTGTATTCATACTAAAAAAAATCATTATAGATTAGAAATGACCTTGTCTGTTGTTGGAGAGAAAAAAAAATTTTGCTGTTAGAAATTTGTTAAATATTGGATTGGTTTTAGAATTGTTTTACCAGCCACCTATAAATACAATTTTTAATAATCATGATTTTCATACATCTGGATCTGATAGAAATTTCCCATTAATGTAAATTATATATTAGATGTCATAATGCATTAACCAAATGTGGATTAAGGAATGCTTAGTGAATTAATATTTGAAGTAGATAAAGTAAAACACCATGACTATTAAGTTGATTTCTTGGAGAGGTTCCAGAGCAATGGTTATTAACATCTCAGTGTCCTATTACACATGAGATTAAAAAACCAAAAGGATAAATATGGACAGTGGGATGGAGTTAGCCTTATTCTATTTCTGTGTTCTAAGACTTGGTTGAATAAGCAGCATTCATTTCCACAATAATGAACGGTAACTTATGCCTTAATTTCTGCTGATATCAACTTGTAAATTCCTGCAATAATTTCAGAGTGACTATTCATCTCGGAAAGCTTAGCAAAGTATCAAGTGTCTAACTGATCATTTCTAAGAAGATTGGCAACAGCATGGACTCCAAATTGACAGTATTATATTTTAAATAAGCTTAATGATCTAAGTAAATAAAATCAGAGGTCACTTTCAAAAATATTTTCCACATCAATCTGTTCAGCCTTTACTAAGATCAACACACAATGAGCTCCTACTAAGCCTATAAAGCTTCCATTTCCACTCATTTACTAGACAAAGTGTCTCTTCCAGGAAAAATAGGTAAAGCAGTTATAACCTTCATAAACAGGAAAGAAAATCACCCATCAAACATCTCAGATATATATTTATTAAAGAATTCCCCTGATGAGTTTGTGGAGCTTATCTGCTAAGAAGAAAAAATTCCCACTTAAAATTGGCTATGCTCTTTTGTGGAAGGTAGGTCTGTATGCAAGACGAAGCAGACAGCAGAGGTAATGGTTTATGAAATGTCGCTCATACTCCATTGTGTGAACAACAGTCTGACAGATGCTGAAAGTGGAGAGCACAAGTCTTTTTTTGTCTATCTGTCTATCTTTCTATTTATCTATTTATCTATCCATCTATCTACCTACTTACCTATCTATCTATAGCACTTACTGAAGTTTAAAGTTTCCAAAGCAATTATGTTCAAAGAAACAAGCTTTCTTTATCTTAGCACAGTATTTGGACTGGCAAAGGTGGCAGCTACAGGAGATAAAGGAGAATCCAGGCTGACACCCAGATTTGGAGGCAGTAGTCCAATGTATCTGCTTCTGAAAAGAATTAAGGTAACAAGGGGAGTTTGGCAGCGAGGGAGCCATCAAAGGTTTAAGGTCAAAGGACATTTACAAAGAGCAGTGCTTCATGGCAGTTCCCAACTCAGTTATGTATGTGCCCAGTCCTAGTCACAGTAAATATACTCTCACAAATTATGGCTTGTAGCAAACAGACTTCTGAATTGTGATAGCCTTGCACAGACTAAATGGCAGCAGATCAGGCCATAATGCCTCAGGTTTTGTATTCCACTGTATTTTTAAATATAGATGACACCTATATATCTATAATATCACAAAAAATAACATTCAGAAAAGAAAATGAGCATGTATATATATTTTAATAGTGAGATTTAAGACATCTGAAAAGTTCCATAGTATTATAAATGCCCATTGCCTAAGTTGTTTATGGTTGTTTCTACTTTAAGTGAAAGTAAAGGCCCTAGACTCCGCAAACTACAGAACTGAGTATACTTGTGACCCTTGAAAATGCCTGGGAAATGAAGTTGTTGTTTTGTTTAACTCTCTGTTTTGCATGATCCATGTGTTAAACTGTGTAGATTTGCATCTGCTTATGCTGTATTATGGGAAGTGTTGAAAACAGATTTCACCTAACACCAGCTCACATATGAAACCTGTATTTCTCTGGTGGAAATATGAGAAAAGACCTAAAAAGAAAAAAATGAGAAAATGTATGCATTTTGAAACTGCTGATTATAAAGGCCTGATTATTACCACCAAAACTACCATGCAAAAAGATGTGTAACCAGAATTAACCAGCTTGGGAATTCCATCAGTGCAGACAGTACGTCGTACATGAATGTAAGCTGTTCTTCGTTATCAGCAATAATGCTGATTCCAAGAATTTTAGTGATAAGCCTCATGTCAGATGCTTCATAATTTGTGGTGTAATTGTCTTTCCAGACAAAGGTCCTTTCACATGGCTACTAGCTTTGTCTAGTTTAGTAGGAATATGTCAAGTGCTAAAAGCAATGCAGAGAAGAATCACTATCGTCAGCTGTGAAAATTGATATAACTGGTATAATTCACTTGTCTACACCTTATTGAAGAGACAATGGATTGCATATGTTTTTGAAGAGGATGTGGTTGGGTACCGGAGCAGACTGCTATTTGTTTATATTTCTGTGGCAGCTGCACCGTAGATCAGATGGACTCTTCTGCAAGGAGGGGCAGGGTGCATGGTTGTTCACTGAGGTGATATATTCAGCCAGGGATCCCTTGAGCATGAAACAGAGGGAGCAAAAGGGTAACATCAGGCTGCAGGGAACTTGACCTTTGGTAGCAGGCTCAGTCATTCTAGACACTCTCTCTGCAACAGAGAGCATAATCATACTAGATTTATTTGTAAATATTTAATTTCAAATTTAATGGAAAATATTTCAATTTTCAGTATTTACAGATATATCATGCTCTAAAACATTCTTTTTTACTCTGATAAAATCTGACTTTAAAGATTGCAAGCCTTCAGTGTTTTATTTGATTTTATTGTGGTGCAGCACTGCACTATCCATCACTGTCATCTGGGAAGGTTACAGTAGAAAAACACATATAAATACACACACCCACCACTCACCTGCCAGTCCCAGATGGCTCTTTAAAACTCTAATTTGATCAACCCCGTAATAGACTAAAAGATAATACTTTACATGTAATGGTTAAGTTGCAGCAGCAAAGTGCAGTCAATGGCAAACAAAAAAGCAACATTCCCTTCTCTAGGGAAGGCGACAGGGGCATTGCAAAGGTGATGGGGGACCTGCTGGCATTTAAGTAACAACTTTGATTAGCTCAGCATCCTTAACCCAGAGAAGCAATGTGGAAGGAATTCTTCCCAATCCCATTCAAGTAGGATCTTTAAACGCCTTTATGCCTTCTTGTTATCCTCTTTGTTTTCACCACATGCAGGATGTTTTATGTATTTTGGACACACAGTCTTTGTTCTCCTTCTTGTGCACTAAACTTGGTTCAACTCTGCTCTCGAGGTTACATTCCTATAGCGACCAGCAACAGATCATTTTCAGCTTGTGCTTATACCTTTGGAGGCCTCTGGTACCATCCTGTGTCTGTATTAAGGCCTCTGCTATTGTATTGCTGGGGGTCTTTGCTACATCAGAATATTTTTGACTCTACCCAAAAAGATTTAAGAAAAACAGATGAAGCAAACCAGTCTCCCCTCATGCTGGCTCTGGCCAGGGTCCCATCACACTGACTTGGCAGCATATTAACATACTAAGTTGCTGTATTTTGACTTAATACATATTTTTTTCTGCCAGCTCACTAGAAACCACACTTGTTCCTTGTTCCTCTACCAGCACTCCACTGTTGATTAATTCCCCTTAGTTTGTACATAACCATGTTGAAGTCCACAAGGATGCATTTTAAGCTTTGCTCTCTATAGGGTTCACAGGTGTAACATAGGCTGTAAAGAATAGAAATTTCACTAATTCAATAATGATATAATGTGGACCTCAAATACCATCCTAGATAATAGCAAAACTAAATTTTCCTTTCTCATGTGTTTTGAAAACTTTAAGAATTAAAAATAAGACAGTTGTACTCTACCTGTGGGCTGGCATGACTAGACATCATGACTTGTTTATACCAGGGTCTTTTTGTAATATGATCAAGGTCAGGACACGGACCCAAGCACCTACACAGAATTGCATGTACTATAAACTATTACCATGATCCATGAGACAATTTCAGCTGGGATAAGCTAGGCCAGGAACAGTTGGATGCAGCTATCCTACTCAGTAGGAGAGTTCAGTTACACAGATGTAAACCATGCTATCTCTGTTGGCTTCAGGGTTAAACAATGGTCAACAGTTTGTTTTATTTACTAATGTCGACATCATTGATTATACATTTGTATTCAAATATCATATGTCCAGAGAATGTTATTGCTGCAGTTCCAGTCTCTTGTATTGCTTCTTCTTTACCTAAAAGAGCAATTTAGTGTTGCTCTTTCCTCCTTTGTTTAAAACTTTTGTCATGTTGAAACTCTGAAGTTCTTCCAGCTCTTATTTATTCTTCATTGTTCCAACTTTCTGGTACATTTTAGAAAACACTAAATTAATTTTAACAGCTGTTTCTTTAGTATAGTTTTTTCTGAATATTATACTTCTTGTTTGGTTTTGTTTAGTTTAGTTTCATCTGGTTTGGTATGTTGTGAATTTTAGTTTGGTTTGGTTTGGTTTAGCCAGTTGGACAGTTTCTTGCCTCCCTTCCAAGATATCTAGATTAATTCTTATAAACAAGATTATTTATCATTTGCTTTATTTTTTTCTCTCTTTTATTAAATTTTTTTTGCTTGCTTTTTCCCCCCTTGTTTTCTTCAAATGAATTTAGTACTTCTGAGAACCATCACTTAAATAAATGCTCTGCTTTTCCAAGTAACATTCTACTTTTCCAAAAGATACATAAAACCTACTAGAGCAATTAAAAAAGGCAAGGTTGATTTAATTTTCAGATACTTAGGAATGTTTCTTCCTTGTCTTCTGGCTACCACAAAGAAAAATTGAGATCATATAAAAGTGTTGATGATACTTTTCTGAAGCAGGGGCACATTAGGAATAGTAGAGCAGTCCTTAGCTGCTTTTGTACAGACTGTGAATTAATCTTCAAATAGAAAAGAAGTTGTTACGTTTATCATACAGTTGTGAAAGTCTCTCTCCCTGTCTCCCCTACCGATACAGAATCTCAGAACTTTCAACAGGGAAACTTGGAAATACACAGGCAAAGTCAGCTCAGAAATTCTTCCACTGCCATATTAGATCAACTGACTCTCACTGCTGTCTCTAGGTGCCCATACAAAAATCCTGCAGCTTTTTTAATCTTATATTATAGATCAGCACTTCCTATTTAAAAAATGATAAAGATCTGCTGTTGCTGTTTGATCATTGTTAATACAAAAACCTAATTCAGGATTTCCACTGTAAATGCACCAGGCTTGCAGTTTGATGTAAGTAAAATCAAACAAATATAATGTAAATTTGACAAATTTTCCTCTCCCACAAACCTAGAAGATCTGTTCATGTGTATATTCATAGCCTTTGAAAGTTTTGGACCTCACTTTCACATCACACGTAATCAGCATTACAATATTTGAAAAAGGAAGTTTCTTAAAATCCTATTTTACAAAGTAAATAACAAAGGTGATCCTGGCCTGACATATTAACCATGGTCGCATGTTTATTGTTCTGTCTGGAAGTATCAATGTATTCAGTTCATGATCTATCTTTTTGCATATAGATTTTTGGTTAGAAAAAGATATTTATGACTATCCAGGATGCCCTGTATTGCGTACACCACAGATTTTTAACCAGTCTGACTCGCATCAAGTCTGCAGTTCTTTCTTAATGTTATTATATGTGTGAAACGATGATTTACTGAGAAATTAAGGAAATTACATTGCCTCTGACTTTTCCTTTCTTTGAAATCAATGAGTTTTTTTTTCTTTTGTTTCATTATTTTCAGCTTATTTTTCAAAATATTTAGTATTCAGTGTCTTTCTTCCCCCACCACCTTGTGTTTAAATCAGCAAATTATTTTCTGCATGGAAAATGTTTTAATCCAAACACGAACAGTACTTTCAATTTCTATACCAAGAGGCATAGATTATATAATAGTCAAAATGCAAGTAAGAAACCTTCCAAAACCAGTAAATATTTTTTAAAAGCTTTTTTCAATTTGTCATTTTAAATTCTGTCAGGACTGTGAATCTGTTCAGTTACATCAACCAACTTAAGTACTAAAGATACACCTTAAATTGCACTACATACTATAGTGGAAATCAATGCAAGATACAGAGTCCTAAAATACTTCATTTGCATTGTAGAACTCACTACTTAAAAAGGAGAAATGCTGCACAAAGGACATTTTGGAAAAAATCTCCAGGATAAAAATAAGGAATAATTAATGGAAGCATGTTCACTTTATTGTAATTTTGTTCTCCCTTTCTTCAATGCATGTCATGATGAAAATGGTATTTACTCCTGTCCTCTATGAGATTTAATAAAAAAATTCAGTTAATTTGCCTGCTCATGATGTGCTTTGAGCCTGGTTGTAGTTCAGCTTGTCTCTAACAGGCTTAAGAAGAACCTACTTTGGGATAAAAACATTGTAGGCTGGGCTGTAACATGCTTGGCATTATCCATGGCTTAGCTCTTCCAGATACTTGGACTGATAGAAGTGCTTTGTGTATGCCTGAACTTTTCCTGGTGATAGAGGTTGAGATTCTGTCCTGGTCTGAATGCATGCTTAAAGAGTATGAACTTTAATCAAGTCTGTATTCCAAAACAAATACAGATCCCATCCTCAGCTAACGGAAAGATGTATGCTGAGTCTGCTCGAGATATGGTGGCTAAACTGATGACTAGTAATGATGACATAGTAATGCTCCAAAGATGTGAGTGCTCTGGTTAGTAAAGGAACAAGAGCTCCATATTTCTCCCTGACTCCCCTGGCACTTTGTCTTCCAGCTGGTATGTGACAACCAGCATTGAAGAAGTGCAAAATGCTTTTTGAAAACAGGCTTAAAGAACTTTCTGTAGCATGCCTTTTTGAGGTGTTTCCCTTGTGTCTGTTCTGCATGGACAGAACGTCTCAGAACATCCCATCTGGCTGGTACATCTGAGCACCTGAACACAACACTCTAGAGGAAAGCACCTTAGCCTGCAGCATTTTAAACAAGTTAAGACTCTAGATGACATAAAAGCAGGAAGGCATACGGTCATTTACATAGCCAGACAGCTGACATTTCACAGAGAGAGCTCTTGCACACCTACAAATCAGAGATAAAGACCTTCAAGTGTCTGTAACTGTCAAAAAATATTAGGCTGTTTGATCTCATGTAAAGGACAAATATATCAATATTGCAGAGGTTACTTGATAAACTGTGCTTGACATTGCACAATGGCTGACCCCCATTCTCGTACGCTGTTATGAATGTCTTTTGTCTGTAATTAACATATAACTCGTACAAATATTTTCTTTCTAATGTTGCCACAAAATCATTGTTATTTCCAAACACATATGAAAAGGCTGAGACATCATGTTTACCTCCTTCAATAGATATGGTTCCAAACATAAGAATTATTTTATTTATTTATTAATAATCTGGTACCATAAGAGGTATAAGAAGCTAAAACAAGAAGCAGCACATTATAAATTATAAAATACCAAACATTAATTTTGTGTTTGTTCATTCAAAAATAATGCTATACACTGGAATTTTGTCCCTGGTGATATGGCAATATTTTATCCTTTCCTTATTACTGCATACATTTCTGATTTTGTTAGCATTATACTTAGTAATTTAGACATAGCTAGTTTGAAGTGACATTGTCACTTGACTATACTTTTGCATGTGTTCTAATGCCTTGCAACTGGACTGTTGTCTCATCATGTTTGTGTAATATGATGTTGGAGGATGCTAATATTAGATTACCTACTGAAACAGTATGTCTCTGTCCTGGTTTTGGCTGGGTTAGAGCTACTTTTCTTCCTAGTAGCTGGCATAGTGCTGTGTTTTGGATTTAGTATGAGAAGAATGCTGATAACACACTGATGTTTTAGTTGTTGCTAAGTAATGCTTAGGCTAGTCAAGGACTTTCTTTTTCAGCTTTCCCATGCTCTGCCAGGTGCACAAGAAACTGGGAGGGGGCACAGCCCAAGATAGTTGATCCAAATTGACCAAAAGGTTATTCCATACCATATGACATCATGCTCAGTATATAAACTGGGGTGAGTTGGCCAGGGGGCAGCGATCGCTGCTCGGGGGTTGGCTGGGCGTCGATCAGCAGGTGGTGAGCAGTTGCATCACTTGGTTTCTCTTCCCTGGGTTTTGTTTGTCTCTCTCGTTCTCCTTTTCATTACAATTATTATTATTATTATTATCATTATTATTACTATTACTATTATTATTATTATTATTATTATTTTATTTCAATTATTAAACTGTTCTCATCTCAACCCACAAGTTTTCTTACTCTTGCCCTTCCGATTCTCTCCCCCATCCCACCGGGGGCGGGGACGGCGAGCGAGTAGCTGTGTGGTGCTTGGTTGCTGACTGGGGTTAAACCACAACAGTCTCCTTTCTCTGATTGAAAACAATAGGTTTTCTACTTCTTAATCTAACTCATGTTGCAGGGATCTACTTGAAGATATCACCACAGACTGTTTCTATATGCTTTTAGGAATTATCAATTTTATATTAGTAGTTCTAATATCAGTGATATCAGCCTATACCAAACTCATCACCTCTCAGTCATACCTCTCAGTTATTTCTGAGCTAGCTAGTACAGGTATTAGAAGCTGCATGTCAATGGGAGCACAGACCTCTACCTGGCATCATCACTTGACTATTTACCCATCTACTCACGTGAAATTTGCAGCACACTGGGTTCAGCAGTCATGCAACCATGGAGCATGGAAACTTGGACTATTTACTTAGATCATCTGAGCTCAGAAGTGTCTAAACATATTGTAAGCATCACAAGACAAGTATACTTATGAGTGACATTTTGTTTCACCCCTTAAAGCATTGCAGTGGTGCTATGGCTTCAAGGTTTTCTCAACCTTGTCTGACATTTCAATAACTATAATAAATGAACACCAGAACTGCATGCAGTGTTTTTGTATGTTGGTTGCAGCATCAGTTTCGCCAGAACTGTGTGAAGAGAGAAATCGAAATCACCTCAGTATTCCTACTTGCTACATATCCCTTTCACAGACCCAGCAACTGTGCTAGATGATTTTTAACTACAGCACTCTGAAGATTTACAAAGATATCTTAACCTTTGTGATTATTGCTAATGTTTTCCCATGGATCATCATTCATTTCTCCCAGAAATATAATTTTGCATTTGGCTGTATTTTTAAAGGCATTTTGTTCCATATGTGAGAGTTTGGGAGAGATGTCTTTGTAAAGCATAGGAATTCTGTTTAATTCTGTCCACCTGTTTCTTTATTTAGAATATGTTCATTCACTGAGAACTTGAAAGGTGAATTATAGACCCACAGTGTATGGCTGAGCCACTGGAGAGTCAATATGTTTTCCTGGTCTCTCTGATACAGGATCTCTTTTGGTTGTCCTTTGCTATTATTTATCTTTCCAAAGACTTGCATCATCTAAAAGCATCATCAGACATAAGTCTGATGTCTAGGTAATTGATACAACTCCTGAACATTAATAGTATGCTTTAACTTTTGGTCAGCCTTGAATTGGTCAGGCAGTTAGACTAGATGATCATTGTAGGTCCCTTCCAACTGAAATATCCTATTCTATTGTATTATACTGTATTCTGTTCTGTTCTATTATATTTTATTCTATTCTAAAGTAATCCTTTCTGCAGCACTACATATACCTTTTTAGTTTATACAGTATTTTCCTATATCAAATACTACCAAATCATGAATACTGTTATCAATACTGGATGCCCTTGCATGCAGAGCGATGACAAATTAATCTGTCTTAAAACTGTCTTGTGTTACAGTGTCTTTGTTATTTCTTTACCCATGGGTAAAACAACGCAGGTGGAGGAAACAATATCTTGCTTTTGAATATCAAGGAAACATAAGAGACATTACAAATAATAAGTACATATAGAAATACCAGGATGCACTAAACCAAATTTACATGATTCATACTAAACAAATAATGGCTTGGACAAATACCACTACAACAGGAAAAAAGAATATTGTGAGAAATGGAAATATGCTGTATATTGCAGAAGACCTAATTTCAGGTATGTAGCACTGTGGGATCCTCTGAAAGTCTACTAAGCTGTTCTAAGCACAATAGAGCAGTCACGATTCAAATTAGAAGGACTGTTCAGCATTTACTTTCTAAATGGACCCCTAAAGACCAAGAGCCAGCCTTGTTTTGAAAGTAGTGCTTGACAACAGCCCTAACAACCTATGGTTTTGTCTTTATAATCCTCATTTTCATCAAATGCTTTCTGGACCTGGGATTTAATATTAACATCTGAATTGCTATTTGGTAGGTATTGCAAAATCAGTAGTTCTAGTAATAAAAAGTTTTGTTGTATCTGAAAATAGTAAACAGATTTTTCAAGACCAATAATTAGTTGTGTATGATCTATCTGGATGATATTGCTTAAACTTCAGACTTTAAACATTTCCATAGCAGCAACAACTAAATACCACCATCACTCCTCTCCTCATTGGCTGGGCTGTCCCAGCCCAATCAATGGTGAGTTTAAGACATCACAGGGCAGTTTGATGGTGAATTATTAGTGGCCTTTGTGATGGTTTTATTATGCTTTTTTAAGATTAGGTGAGAGGCCTCAACATCTGTAGAAGCTGCACAGTAATATAATTAATGACACTACGGACATATTTGTGAGGTACCACATCTACTGCTTTCTCCTAACGTCAAGATTGCAGCAAGGTTTTATGAATAGCAATTAGACACATTTAAAGAAACTAGGTAATGAAGGGGACTGTGATTTGTTTTGTGATTTGTCAATGATATTTATATTTTTAAATATTTCATTAGTGCTTCTGTACATACTCATGAAAATATGGAAAGACAGTGTGGTTCCCCAGTCACCTGAATATTTGGCAGTTAAGAGCTCATTTTCAAAAAGGCAACGTTAAATGAAGCTTTAAAATTAAGACAGTTTTTATACACTGCTTCACAGAATTTACTGAATACTTATAGCATTTCTCCATTTTCTCTTACGTTAATTTGTCACTGATACTTTCTGGTTTATGTCTCAAGCTAATTCTCTCTATCCCATTTCAGTTTACTTAGTATAACACAACAACAAAAAAATCTATTTGCTTTTACAACAGGTATGAATATTCCTATGTGAATGTTCATAAAAGTAATATAAAGATGAGAATTACAAAAGTTACAGTAACAAAAACCTAACTTTGTGTAGTGAAAAAAATTGTAATAGTCAAAGAAGATGACTGAATTAATGGCAATGAGAATAATAAAAAAAATCTGATTAAATAAAAAGGGCTAAGCTGAAACTATGTATCATAAATTGGAGAAATAGGGGAGCAAAAATCAATGCACCTAATGTGATACGTTAAATATTTCCTCAGAATGTACTTCCAATAAAATACTGAGTAGCTGAGCTTTTTCATCTATCGCTCTGTTAAGAAGTCTTAAAAGTGTTTTCAAGGGGAAATCTGGCAGCAAACCCCAGTCCTTTCAATTTCCACTCACTCAACCATCTCAATTATTTGATTTTTAGCATCAGACATTCAGAATAAAAGCAAAGGTACACTATTCATACTATATTGCTATCTTCACTGGCTTTTGCAAGATCTTGGACATAATCTAGAGTGTAAAAATTGGCTGCATAATGTTACAAACATTTTTATGTGCTTTCTTTCTCTGTGTTATTGTTTTCTTCTTCCCTATCTCTGTCTTTTTTGTCTTTGATAAAGAAAGCCAGTTTAGTGAACCAAGACTATCTTTATCACAGTGCTGCTGTGAGCCACAGGGAAAGAGCGCTAAAAAGCAGTCTCTTAAATAGCCTGATGTTTCTACGAATTTGGAGGGTCTTAAAGGAGCAGCTCAGACTGCCTGTTGTGCACGCCGTTCTTTTCTCCAGCCTTTTGTGTAATTTGTCTTGTTCCATCTTGAGTGAAGGAAGATCTGACTTCAACAAGGACAGCAATAAAAACAGCTTTTGACCTTCTCAGTTAACCATTGGGTATAACTGATTCTGCCTCAGGGCAGGAACTAGATGACCTTTCCAGACCTATATTGTAAGATTTTCTACTATAACATTTTCTCATTTTCACAAAAAGAGAAGTTATCACCATTTTTATTACCATCTAAAAGACTGTCAAATGAGAAGCTTTCTTTAGAAAAACTCTTAACAGATAAGGTAAAATGAAATAAGGGATATTGCAAAATTAAAGCCTTACTGAATACTGAGCATTTTAAATACTTTAATGAATTCTTGTTCTAGGTGTCTAAGAAAATTACACAGGTTTTTAATGGTGACTGTAAATAGGAAACCAAGCAGACAATATATTACTACCTGAAACATAAAACCACTCTGAATTCCTTTGTGTTTTACAATGACCTTGCAAAGACATGCAAACCTGGTTTTGGGACTCATGTAAGAAGAAGGTCCCTGCTCCCTTCCTAACAAAATTGTAGAAGAAACAAAATGAGCAGGTATTGTTATCACAGGCAACTGCTGAAGTTATGGCCTTTTTTATCATTCTATTTAAAGTTTATGCAGAGCTTGAGATAATAAAATAATTGTGTAACTATGAACCAACAAAAATATAATTAATGTCCCCTGAGTGGCTCTGTTCAGAAAACCCTCAGCTCAGCCATCTGTGTAGCAGGCTTTTATGCAAATAATGCTGGGTAAAAATGTATGCTCATATTTTGGAAATAATATGTGTTTGTCATATGTATGACATGAAATGGTCAAAGTAAAATTCCAGATATGAACTGTTTGAATGGAACTTGTGGAATTTTTCCCCTGAAGATACATAATATCACAAAAACTGAATGAGCTGTAATGAAGGTTTACATGGCACATTGCAACACAAAAATCTGTATAACTGGAGTAATCAGAGATGGCAATAGTCATAAAAAACGGCAGGAGGCTTATTAATCCAGGAAGAGCATCCATGCTAACCATGTTTCCTTTATACCAAAATAGTCTTGTGTGAAGAATCTCAACAGTAAATGGAGACTGGTAGTAGTGAGAAAGGGAAAAAGGAGCTGGGCATCCATTTATTATTCTGGGAATTTCTTGACTTTGGAATGTAAACTGGGCACATAAAGTGAAAGGATAGTTGTAATGAGGTTCAAAGATATTTGTTCAAGGATGGCAACACTGAGATCTGTGGAAATCGAGGCAATGGACTACCCTAAAAAATGTTGAGTGGATATTTCACTTATTCTATATTGCTGATTCACTGGTTTTATGCTTTTCGAAATTTTTGCAGTGTTTACCTTCCATTTGATAAAAAAATTACCTTGTAAACAGATTATTCTTTTTGACTGAGGAGACAGACCTATTGGGTTTTTTCCATGTATCCTAGGTGGCTGTGCAAACTGATTAGATTCTACAATTCAAAAAATAATAGTAATAATCCTCCAGTCCTAGATATTTAGCAGAGCTCTATAGCTCTAATGTCCATTTTTTAGATGTCCTAACTATTTCTAAACAAATAAATATGCAAGCATGAAAAGCCTTGATCTGCAGTCAAGTGCCAAATCAATACAGAGATATTACCCCAGTAAAGTGTAGCTGCATTCACACAGAATTTGCTGCTTAAGATTCCAAACTAGTAAGCCTGGAGTTAGTTGCATTATGTATATTGAAAGGAGATAAATGCATTCTTTTCTTGAATTTCTTAGAAGTCAATTTTATATCTGGAATTTTACTTTAGGTCAGATTTGAATCCTATGCTTAATATCTAATTGTAAACACTGCATTATTCTGGCTCAAAATAATTCAAACTCACTTAAACTTTCATAAAGATAAAAATATTTGTTCAAGGTTTTGTACAAACTCACTGAAGTTGTTATACAAGAATTTGGAACAAATATTCATGACACAGATCAAAGCGGTTTTTTTTCTGACAAATGCATGCTAAAATTTTTGAATGATCAGTATACATGCATATGAAACACTTTAGAAAGATTTCTGTTTTCTTATTTGCTCTCATCTTCACTGTTATCAGTGTGGGGTTTTTTAGCCATGCCTGATATTTCAATTAAGAGTTTGATTTTCTATCTATAGTTATTTAGTTATAGTTATTAGTATTCCACACCTGGAATATTGCATCCAGTTTTGGACTTCCACTAGTGGAAGGATGAGGTTTTGGATAAACTGGAGTGAGTTAAACAGTGTTAAATCCACGAGTGGTGTTCCCCAGGGCTCAGTGTTGGGGCCAGTTTCGTTTAACATCTTTATCAATGATCTGGACGAGGGGATCGAGTGTACCCTCAGTAAGTTTGCAGATGACACTAAGCTGGGAGGAAGTGTTGATCTGCTTGAGGGTAGGAAGGCTCTGCAGAGGGACCTGGACAGGCTGGACCAATGGGCTGTGACCAATTGTATGAGGTACAACAAGGCCAAGTGCCAGGTCCTGAACTTGGGCCACAACAACCCCATGCAATGCTACAGGCTTGGGGAAGAGTGGCTGGAAAGCTGCTTGGCAGAGAGAGATGTGGGCGTGTTGGTTGACAGCCGACTGAATATGAGCCAGCAGTGTGCCCAGGTGGCCAGGAAGGCCAACAGCATCCTGGCTTGGATCAAAAATAGTGTGACCAGCAGGACTAGGGGAGTCATCCTTCCCCTGTACTCGGCACTGGTGAGGCTGCACCTCAAGTACTGTGTTCAGTTTTGGGCCCCTCAGTACAAGAAGG
>VYZW01049573.1:63792-76386 GCA_013401315.1 Balaeniceps rex
GCTTAGGGACAAGGTTTAGTAGTGGACAGGTACGGTTGGACTCGATGATCTTAAAGGTCTTTTCCAACCAAATGATTCCGTGATTCTGTGATTCTGTGAGTTCAGAGAATGCCACCAGGATGGTGGTGGCTCTCCTGTGAGGAGAAGTGGAGGGAGCTGGGCTTGTTCAGCTCAAGCAGAGATGGCTTCAGGGGCACCTAACAGTAGCCTGTCCATGCTTATGGGGAGGTTATTGAAGAGGCAGAGCCAGGCTCTCCACAGAGGTACATGGTGGGAGGATGAAGGAAAGTGGCCACATGTTGAAATAAAAGAGGTTAAGATTAAATATAAGGAATAACTTATTCACCAAGACAACAGCCCAACAGTGGAGGAGGTTGCCCAGAGTACATCCTTGGAAGTTTTCAAGACCCTCCTGGATAAATTCCTAAGCAACCTGCTTTGAGCAAAAGGCTGGATCAAAGACCTCCTAAGGTTTCTTCCATCATGAATTACCCTATGATTCAATGACTCTGTAGTTACCACCTAATTTTTGTGACCGCATCTGCTGAAGAAAACCTCATTTCTTTTTATATATTTTGAAGAATTTCTTGCTTGAGGTCTTCAGTGACTGCAGTCGCTTTCAATTTTAATACTATTTTAATATATCTAAAGGTAGGATAAAAATGTTCTTCTTTTATTTATACATTAAATATCTTGTGGGAGTTTTGTATCTAGGTGTTGAGAAAAAAAAAAGACTATTCTGACACTGTTCTTTTCACCAAAAAGTTAATTAGCTTTTTTTTGTTTTAACAATTTTATTTAAAGAAAAAAATTAAAGGAATGAATCCTAAAGTGCATCTTTTAAGGCAAGGTGGCTTAAATTGCTCCTTTAAGGCAAGGTCACTCTAGGGAAAGCTGGCTACCCACGGGAATGTTCTTTTTCTAGAAGGAAACTGAACTGAGAGTATAAGTTAACATACATCGTGCTTAGTTGTCTGAGGGCAGAAAATGTATGCCTTGTTTGAGAATGGGCTAAGTGTTAAAGCCCTGTGTAGTGTAGAAGTCAAACGAGATACAGTCCCTTTGAGAGATCCTCTTGGAGAGGGTTATCCTCTGAGATCCCAGCGAGAGCTCACCGGAAAACTGCCCTGTTATAGAGCAAGCTAAAAAATAAGGGGCACGGAAGATAAATGGACCAACACTACAAAAATTCAAGAGTTATATCTCTTCATTTCAGTTGTGATAGAGAGACAGAAGCAAATTATACAGTTGTACAAATTATACAACTAAGAAGAAAGTGAGGAATTCAGTTAACAGTGTACTATTAAGCTATAACTGGACAATCATACCATTATTATGATGCTGTTCATAAGAACAGCAGCCTTGCAGTAAGTTAAATATGATTCAGCAAACAGGAACTGATTCAGTTGATGTTAAACTGCAAGATAGACAAAAATAAGTCTATAAATAATCCTGGGGATTTTAGAAAGACAAACTTTGGGATGCTGAGCAAATAAATTAATTAGGCTGATTGGTTTGGGAAAATTAAAGATTTTAATTCAGAGAAGACCTGGAGGAACGCTTACTTTACTTTAAGTAAAACATGCCAACATAATTAGAAAATATATTCAAAGAGAAAACTAAATACTTGTATGAAAGGGCTTTTCAATATGAATAATCATGTGAAAAAGGATTTCATAAAAAGAACAGAGACAAAAAGAAAGGGTAAAAGGGATTCATTAAGAAGAATAGAGACAAAAAGAATGGGGAAAAGGGATTCATTAGGAGAAAGACAATGTTTCAGAGGTTAAAGATGTAAAGACAATACTTTGAAGGTCTTACCCTAGCATTAGAAACTGAAACATAAAAATGTATTTTTTACACACTAATCATTATACTTTATTCTTTACATAAATAAAGAGGGGAAACTAGAAAAGAAGGTGGCTTCTGTATACTTGGAAATAGAAGCCTGCAGGGAAGATCTATAAAGGGCCAAAATTTTTAACTCATCCTACCCTTGGTGTTTTTTTTTGTTTGGTTTGTTTTTTTTTGTGTTGTTTTTTTAATTTGAGGGTCATTGTGAGGGTAATATACATTATCTACTGCAAATGAGAAGGCTGTGATACAAATTATAGTATGGAAATTAGAAGCAAAATTGTTACTTCTGTGTGTGAAAGAATTAAAGAGCTTGATAACATCTATTCAAGTCAATGGAATGAATTAGCACATGGTATTGCAAATCTAGTAGAAGCCATTTAAAATTAATCCATAAACCTGGTAGTAGTAAATTTGGAGAAAAACAAATGTAGTATCAAGATAAAAAGCAGTGGGGAAAGAACATGATCCAAGCAGCTAGTTTGATTATAATGCTATGCAAAGCATTAGAGCAGATTTTGAACAAGAACTAATTAGGGTCATAGAGGTAAATGGAACTTACATTACAACAAGGTTTTATCTCATACAGATTGTGTCAGACTAACTTAATATCTTTTTAGATAACTGACTTCCTAGAGAGGCTAATAAAATAAAGCTACTCTATTCAGATTTCAGCTAAACATTTGTTAAGATTTCTTGAAGGAAAATTAGCATTGAACACGGTGATGACAGTGATTAACATGAGGTGTGAAAGAAGCTTGTTAGGAGGGAGACTATCCCCAGCTATACTCAAACAGCTAGACAGGCTGGAGAAAAATCAGTACAGATACATCTTAAGCATCAGCATTGGGACTGATCATATACACTAAATTTGTTTATGACATTGAGATGAAAACTATGCATATGCTTGAGTAATGTCTAAGCAACAAGGCGTTGAAACTACATCAAGAGGATTTGATCATCCTAAGGAGAGAAATCACACAAATGGAATACAATTTAATACTGCAAAGTTCAGAGATATATTTTCAAGAATTAATAATAAAAATTTGTTACAAAAGGGACTTTGTCAATCTGATGTGATGAAATGGGTAAAATTAGTGTATTTGCTGGAGTTGAGTATGAACTGCCAGAGTGATGTAGCTATGAAACAATTGTAGAATGCATCGAGTGACACACTCTTCTAAGAGAGAGGAGAATGTAAATACCACTATGCAAGGCATCAGCAAGGCCTCATCTGGAATAATGTGTACATCTCTAATCACTTCTCTCAGGAATGATTAATTTAAATTGGATTAGATTCAGAGGAGAGATATGATTAAAGGAATGGAATATTTACCTTACAAAGAAAAGGTTAAGGAGAGCTCTGTTTGTCTAGCCTAGCTGGGGAAGTTTAAGAGGGGGTATAATGACTTTTTATAACTACATCAAGAGGGGATATATCAAGGCAAGAAAAATCCTTTAATTTTAAGAATAATATTAGCACATAATAAATGGCTATGAATAAGTTTAGGCTGGATATTATATAAAGTTTCAGATCATCTAGCAAACGAGCTTCTGAAATAACCATCTGAATAACTTTGTGAGGCAAAGAATCAAAATTACTTCAAAGTGCAGTTTGTTAAGCCTATAGAGACATTTGCAAAAAAATTACCAGAGATAAGAATACTTTGTGAAATTGTGTTTCACTGCCTCTGTGCAGTTTGAAAAGATAGTGGAATGTGGTTGGGGTTTTTTTGTTGTTGTTTTGGAGGGGTTTTTGCCAGCCATGTGTATTTTATTGCATTATGTGGAGTTCGCTGTCCAAATCGATTGCCTGTTTATACTCTGGATTAAATTGATTATACAGCCTAGAGTCAGAATGTAATTTTTTCCAAGACTGGACAGTCAAGGACTAGTAATGATTCCTTTGCTCACTCTTGAGTGTTGGGTAAGATCTTTACATAAAACCATTATGAATTTTATTTCATAAATACCTGAATGGACCTAGATCAGCCTTGATCTTTCCTCTTTCTGTGGCTCACTGAAGATATAGGGTTTCATGGTCTTCTACTGTATGCTTTACATTTATTTCATGTATTGAGGCTTTTGGGGGGTTTTACTGTGTGGTGTAGTTGTTTTGTGGGCCCTTCCATGCTCAGCATCTAAGGTATATTCATTTTACCTAATTTTAAGTATCTTTAGCTCTTAGCAACTCATTCTTTACTGTCTTATAGTCAGTAGATAGAAACAGGGACATCCAGACAGTGTTTTATGTGATTTAATTGGTCCATTGACCTTTTAGACAATTTGAGCAAAAAGTTTCTTCTTTTATTATTTTGTGCCTGAAATTTCAAAAGACAGGATTGAACAACCCAGGAGGTCCTGTCCACGCCTATTTTGCTGCATTCCTAAGTGATGGAACATTTAACTTGCTCTTCATTTCAGAAGAGTAGAAAGAACTTTCTTATTAGCTTGCATAGCACGGTATAAGAGATTATGGGGATGGACAATACTGGGCAAGTCTCTCGTGTTCTAGTAAAAGGAGAAAAGCAGAGAACTTGGAGTATCTGTAGCACTCTTTTACACTGTCTACTGCTCCTCTTTTTGATTGTACTATCAGTAAACTTAATCGCATAGCCACTTCTTTTTCCACAGTCCTTTTAATTGGTTGTGTAGTATAACACTGAAAAAGTTAGAAAAGAAAGGAGGGCTGCCTGGAATCCTAGAAAGCAAGACTTGTCTGATTGGGCTGTATACTTGACTTTATTCTTATCTTTCCCTATCTAATAACTTTTCTGCCCATTCAGTAATTTCAGCCACGGGGCAAAGGGTTCAAAGATTTGAAATTTCTAAGAATATTATGAAAACCGGGAGCTGGACACAAGATAAAGATCCAAATCAGTGTCTCTGGATAGAAAAAGTCAATTGTAACTCAACCTCTTACCTATTTAATAAGACAGCCTCCAGCTGGCAATATACTTTCTTATCAATCTGTTTATCAATACGCTTTCAATATACATTGCTTATTGTATTCCTATGTACTGGGTCTGGCTGGGATGAAGTTATGAGGTTAAATTTCTTCATGTTAGCCTGTATGGTGCCGTGCTTTGCATTACTGATAACACACCAGTATTTTGACTACTGCTGAACAGTGCTTGTGCAGTATCAAGACCTCCTCTTCCCTCCCACCCGCTGGCTCCCAAAGTCAGCAAGGTGGAGGTGGCCAAAAGTTTGGAAGTGGACATAGTCAAGACAGCTGACCCAAACTGACAAAAGAGATATTCAATATCATATGGCGTCACACTAAGCAATAAAAAAACTCAGGGAAAGGAGGATGAAACAGGGACATTCATGGTTATGACATTTATCTTGCCAAGCAACTGCTATGTATTTGGAGGACCCACTTTCCAGGAAGTGGCTGGATATCTGCCCACTGATGGGCAGTAGCAAAGGAATTCCTCTTTTTGTTTTGCTTGTGAGCACAGCTTTTGCTTTTATTATGAAACTGTCATTACCTCAATCCAATAGGCTTTTCACTTTTCTTCTGTTTTTCTCCCCATCTGCAGGAAGAGAGGAGTGAGCGAAAGGGTGTTTGATCTGCTGGGTGTTTGATCTGCTCGCCGGGGTCAATCCACCACATCCTATAAGTGAATGCATTCCTCTGAATCCACCATAGCTGCTATTGACCAGCTGACAGGATGCGTGAACTGGAGACATGGTGCGAAGAGCAAACTGCCAAACCAGAGAGAGAGGTGAGAGTACTGGAGGAGAGAGTGGAAACTGAGTTTTAGCTAACAACTTCAGTCAAACAGGACAACTTTAATAAAACAGGAAAAAACAGATCCTCATTTTAGTTACGCTTGTAGTTATTAATGGGACTGATATCAGAATCTGATCCAAAGTGTTTACATTAATCAAAATTTTAATAGATTTAATCTCCAATATTGTAGAAAAATATATTTGTTTTCCAGTCTGTTTAATAAACGTTTGCATTTCAAAAAACAGGCAGTGAGTACATCAAAATACTTCTAAACAACTGAGATGTTTCCATTAATCATATTTACTTCCATCTTTCTATACTACAGAAAAAAAGTGTAGTTTTGTAAAAGAAATGCACACCACATTTACTTGAAAAGGATACTTCTCCCTGTGTTCCCTGAAGCCAGAGAGAAGATGATATTTTGAAACTTAGATAAAACATACCTGTTAAGAACTCAAGAATAAGTGGACACATTTTGTCACAAACCAGAGAGAGTCTTAAAAAAAACAGCCAGCGCTGGGAAAGCTGCTTCCTGTTACAGCATATTTGGCAGGGAATGGATGACATAACCATGAGGACGGACTTACAGAGTATTTCTTACAGAAATTAACAACATCATTCTAAGATAATAAGATATAACCACAGATGAAAATTGGATTAAAATATCACACATTGCAAAATATCATACTGTTAAGACACTGTAACTTCACAGTACTCCACTGTGTGTGGAAGAATTGAACCTTATTTTCTACTGTCTTGTCTTTGAATATTAATAAAACCATTTATACCCTTTTAAATAGTTCAAGCTATGTGAATTATCCTTTGGTTTGTAGCTAATTCATCCTTCTGTATAAATACAAAATAATGCAAATCAATAGAACTGCAGTGAATATTTGCGATCATCAGTAACCAAGGATTTATGAACATGAATATGTGAAGAATCAAAAGAATGCTCTAAAGCCATCCATTAATTTTCCAGAGTTGCACTTACTTGAACAGCAATCTGGATATTATTTGGCAGCAGCAAATTATTATGAACTTTTTTGTTAAACTTCCAATTAAAGAAAGTGATCCTTATAATACGCTGCAAATTAAATGTTAGCAAGAGTATGTAATAATCTCTATTATTTTTAGTTTCCACTTATGTAGAACAGCTGGTTCACAGACTCCTTACACAGAACCACAGAGGAATCCAAATCTGCGCACAGAGCTATTTCACCATCTTCTCCAGCTAAAATGAGTTTCAGCCTGTTCTGTGATCTAACTTCAAGTAGATGCCAAAGCAAACAGACATTTTGGGAAAAATCTGTTTAGGTAATTCATGATACTTGTTCTCAGTATCTCTTTAAATGTAACAAAATCTTTCTTTTCTAGTGAGGAAAAGGAGGAGTGGAAGAGATGCTGGGTGATGTTTCAACAGTCTGAGGGCTGAGGTGGCGGGGTATGGGGCCAAAACCCAGTGGAAACCATCAGGCATCTTCTGCTTTTGGCCCACTTTGTCTTGTAACTGAAATGACATCTAAAGGCAAGGTGAGCTGGGAAAGGAGGGGAGGGAGAGGAAAAGGTGGATGGCATATTTACAAACATTTATCTACTACCTCAAAATTGTAATATATCTTGCGATAAAACACACCATATTTTTCAGCCTTTGTGTATGTATTGAGTGTAAGTGGCAAGGTGTTGGCAGCAGAAGGCAGGACGGGGAGGGCTGCAGAGCAGCCTCTGTGAGGAGAGGCCAGGGCTGCCCCATGCTGGACACAGCCAGTTCCAGCTGGCTCCAACCAACCCACCACAGGACACAGCTGCACCCTGCAGCCAAGGTGGTGGCACCTCGGGGAAAACATACTTAAGAAAGGGCAAAAACATGACACAGGCAAAGTGAGTAGTGAGGAAAAAAGTGGGAGAAACAGCCCTACGAGCACCAAGGTGAGAGAAGAAGGAGAGGGAGGAGGTGCTGCAGGTGCTGGAGCAGATATCCACAGGTAGAGGAACTGGGAACGAAGGAGTGAAGTTGAGGTGGAAAGAAGGGGGGGAAGGTGTAATTTTAATTTTTTTTGTCTTTTTTTCTCACTATCCAAATCTATTTTTAATGAATTTAGTTTTTCCCAACTTGAGTCTGTTTTGCCAGTGACAGTAACTGATAAGTGATCTCCCTGTCTTTATCTTGACCCACAAACTTTTTCCATCTTTCTCCCCTTGTCCTGTTGAGGATGAGGAGTGAGAGAGTGGCGTGTGGGAGTTTTGCCTTTAGCCAAGTTTAAACCACCAGAGTGTATAAAAATAAATTCATTACACATAGGATTTGGAAAGAAGAGATCTTAAGTAATTTTAGACCTGCATGTTATCATTCTGTAAAACTATATTTTTAATATTTTATATTTATAATTAATATTTTAAATCATTATTAGATATAGCAAGGAGATACATTTTCACTGGAGAGTTATAATCATACTACACAAATACTCATAGAGACAGTGTTAGTAAAAAAAAACATTTATTGGGATTTTTGCACACAGTAACACTCACATGGGGATGGCCAGTCACTGTCCAAATGGTGACAGAAGTGTCTGACGCAAGGATTCTTGCAGCAGTGTCTTCAACTGCGTTGCAGGAGATTCCCTGTACTGCATTTTGGTTCATATAATCCTGCTGGCCCATGGTCCTGTGTGACCATTCCAGCACAGGCATGATCCCTTTCTGTTGATTGTATTAAACTATGTAGAAGATGTCTCCTAAGTATCTTCAATGTGTACAAAAGACCATCCGATGGGACCGTTCCTGCAGGGACAGTTTCTACAGACCGATTAAAATTATCTTACCTGTGTACAGTTTGGGCAATTGTTTTCTCTATGGTAGGAACTACCTGCAGTTCTCCTCCGGATATTAATCAGCACATCTAAACTCACTAATAGTGTCTAACAACTGGCCTAAGCAGACCAGGAGTTTCCAGGGGAAATTTCTGGCTCTGCCTGAGGTCCTATCTAGGAGTCCCTGTGACAACCAGTTAGCTGCACTGTGATCTGGCCTGGACTATTGTCAATCTCCTTGTTGTGACCCTGTGTAGAAGTTCAGTAAATTCCCAGCAATACAGTCCATTGTGTCATCTATGCAAACACTAACTAGGGCATTCTTGGAGCTTGCTTAGGATGACTAAGTGCACTGGATATGCACACAGGCACAAGTCTTATGCTCAGCTACATCACAGTTTTATGGAGCAAACCTCTGTCACCTTCAGCTATACAAACATAGTAACAATCATATATATGTGTGTATATATATATCTTACATACATGTATTAAAAGAATCTTCTGCATGCTTGAGCCTCCATCTCTCCTCTTCCAAAGTGCTTATTCCTAGGAAATATGCATGAAGTTGATTATGTTTAAGACTGCTACTCTTCTCTTATATTTCACTGAACGAACCACCAGGTTAACAAGATATGGAGACAGACAGAAAGATATTGTATAGTTTCATCATAAAAGTCTAGTTTCACAGGAATATAGTCTTAAAAGGAATGTTTGCATGTTAGGCTTAGGTTAGTATACGGGTTATTTGGGTTCTGTTTCCTTTGCTCAGAATTATTTATATAAACTACTCAATCCTTTGCTTTCTCGTTGTCTGACCTGCACACCGAGGACACCCTTGTTAATAAAAACTTCCTGTAACTATTGGTATGTAGGAATGTAAATGTTACTTTGAGTGCAGAGGGTTTTTTCTAGTCATTTAGCAAATAAGAAAATAGGAAAAACAGAATTACTTTTGTTCAAATGCATATAGATACACACCTACCTATGTTCAATTTGCCCTAGTAATACCGTGCCTTTGGTCATGACAGAATAAAAGACCATGTATTTTCTTCTAAGCTATCCAGATGTCTCCCTAGGAATTTTCTTTCTATTCAATCCTAGTTTAAGTACAAAGAGGACATGTTCTGCTTTTACTTACTCCAGTATATATCATGACATTATCATAAAACTTAAATTAATTTTTCTGAGATTTGAAGCAGTATGGGAGAAAAAAATGCCCTTTTAACACCGATTTACAGAAATGCTACATTTATACTTAGTTGTGAGTAGAATTTAGCTTTTTACTTTAAACTCAGATTCAGACTCATTTTAAGCTCAATTTACTGTGAAGCATGATTACATCTGAATATTTTTATACCTAACATATGCTTTTTTACAGAATGAAAATATCATTTTTGCTTTGTTCTATAAACATAAGTCCATATTTATTCATGACATTCCCCAACTAATATTTTTCACCTGATAGGGATATTAAAGTTTTGTTATGTTTTATAGCTACCCTACTCTTTTATCTGGTTCGAAACCAGTTTTAATGAGGGAAAATAAGTCCTATTTGTAGTATAATAATAGAAAGTTTTATGATATTAAGGTCTCTGCACTTACTATTCATTATAATGAGGTGATTCCTAAATGTGGAAAAATGTGTCTTTATTTCCATCAGACATTGAGAATGAATTTTTCTGAAAAGCAGAGCTAGTCCTGTGTAAAGTCGTAAGTTTATGAAGCTAGCTTTGTATTTGATTATACATATATTTATATGTGTATCTAATAATGCCTTTTGCTTGTTGCTTAGGATATTTTCCACTTGTTTGAAAAAAAATAGTTGAGATAGATAAATGTTTTTGGAAATCCATGTTACATATTAAAATGCTCAGAGTATTATTTCTCTGAATAATTTAAAAGATTATTGAAAAGCGATCCTCTTATCACTAATAAAAAATTTCCCTTTTGTGAATCATTAGTAATTCAGATCTGTCAGTTAGCGGAACATAGGTATTGAAATTGATGCAAATAATTTAATTTATTCTCACTTAATAAACATCTAATTCATTAAAGACCAAACAGCTTGATAATTTTCAGTTAAATCTATCTGAAACAGATTTTATTTGTTAGAAAGTCTTTGTAATGCCCTGAATAACAGCCATGCAGAAGGTAGCTGTCAAGCCACATAAAACTTCTTTTGTCATTTAGACTTGAAAGTAAAAATAAATATTACATTTATTAAAAGCTGGAGCCTAACTGATATTGAAGAGGAATATACAAAAAACTTTCTTATTTATTTTAGTCACTAAAATGATACACTACTTGGGAGATACAGAAAACAAAAATTGTGATGCAAACACAATCTTCAAATACCATTTCATAGAATCATAGAATCATAGAATGCTTTGGGTTGGAAGGGACATTTAGAGGTCATCTAGTCCAACACCCCTGCAGTGAGCAGGGACATCATCAACTAGATCAGGTTGCTCAGAGCCCCGTCCAACCTGACCTTAAAGGTTTCTAGGGATGGGGCCTCCACTACCTCTCTGGGCAACCTGTTCCAGTGCTTCACCACCCTCATTGTAAAAAATCTCTTCCTTATAGCTAGCCTAAATCTACCGTCTTTTAGTTTAAAACCATTAGTCCTTGTCCTGTCACAACAGGCCTTGCTAAAAAGACTGTCCCCATCTTTCCTATAGGCCCCCTTTAAGTACTGAAAGGCCGCAACAAGGTCACCCCGCAGCCTTCTCTTCTCCAGGCTGAACAGCCCCAACTCTCTCAGCCTGTCCTCGTAGGAGAGGTGCTCCAGCCCTCAGATCATTTTTGTGGCCCTCTTCTGGACCCGCTCCAACAGCTCCATGTCCTTCTTGTGCTGAGGGCTCCAGAGCTGGACGCAGTACTCCAGGTGGGGTCTCACCAGAGCCGAGTAGAGGGGCAGAATCACCTCCCTCGACCTGCTGGCCACGCTTCTTTTGATGCAGCCCAGGATACGGTTGGCCTTCTGGGCTGCAAGCGCACACTGCTGGCTCATGTCCAGCTTTTCATCCACCAGTACCCCCAAGTCCTTCTCCGCAGGGCTGCTCTCAATCCCCTCATCTCCCAGCCTGTATTGATATCGGGGGTTGCCCCGACCCAGGTGCAGGACCTTGCACTTGGCCTTGTTGAACCTCATGAGGTTTGCACAGGCCCACCTCTCCAGCCTGTCCAGGTCCCTTTGGATGACATCCCGTCCCTCAGGCGTGTCAACTGCCCCACTCAGCTTGGTGTCATCTGCAAACTTGCTGAGGGTGCACTCGATCTCGCTGTCTATGTCATTGATGAAAATATTAAACAGCACTGGTCCCAGTACGGACCCCTGAGGAACACCACTTGTTACCAGTCTCCATTTGGACATCGAGCCGTTGACCACTACCCTCTGGTTGCAACCATCCAACCAGTTCCTTATCCACCGAACAGTCCACCCATCAAATCCATATCTCTCCAATTTAGAGAGAAGGATGTTGTGAGGGACCGTGTCGAAGGCTTTTTGGAAGTCCAGATAGATGACATCCATTGCTTTTCCCTTGTCCACTGATGCAGTTACTCCATCATAGAAAGCCACCAGGTTAGTCAGACAGGACTTGTGCTTGGTGAAGCCATGCTGGCTGTCTCGAATCACCTCCCTGTACTCCATGTGCTTTAGCATTGCTTCTAGGAGGATGTGCTCCATGATCTTGCCAGGCACAGAGGTGAGGCTGACAAGTCTGTAATTCCCAGGGTCCTCCTTTCTACCCTTTTTAAAAATGGGCACAATGTTTCCCTTCCTCCAGTCATGGGGGACTTCACCTGACTGCCATGACTTTTCAAATATCAGTATTAGCACTATAACAAAAATGTAATCTGATGAGACTTTTAACTTGCTTCTTTCATTTTATAACCATTTTGCACACTTTGAAGGCAATAGAATAAAAGTTGAAGTAGAGGAAAGTAGTTCAAAGAGAATAAGAGGCAATCAGTGCTGAGGAATCAAGACAAAAATGTTTAGAAAAAGCCTAGAAAATTGAACTTTTCTGGACATATAATCCTGATCTGTTTAAACCTGTATTTATATATACATATATAATCTATAAATACTTCTTTAAATAACTGAAAGAGATTGACTTTCTTTTACTAATGACATGTGATGGTGAAACCAGGTTGTCGTGGTTTAGCTCCAGTCAGCAGCTGAGCACC
>VYZW01049576.1:9411-81194 GCA_013401315.1 Balaeniceps rex
AGAATTCATTAACATATGCAAATGTTCAATCTGCATGCATAGTTGTCCTCTTTGGTGGTCTTCGGGGGTCCTCCAGTGGTCTCCGATGGTCTTCCTCACCTGTCCGCTGGTTGAACTTTGGGTCTCCTTTGCCCATATATAGTCATTGAATTGGCTCATCAGTCCTTTGGCCTCAGACTATTACAAGGGTTTGGTTTAAACTAGTTCCTCGAGTGCTTATCTCGGCACTTATGTCCTGAGTCTATGTTACCAATGATTTTACATAGGAAGCCTAATGAGCTTATTCTAAGTCTGTTTTAATCCTGTCAGGCAAGAAGTTGCATTCTTCGAAATATCTATCGTAGTTATCAACTCTGCTCAGCAAATACCTAAAGCTATCTTTGCAGCGGAAGAAAACACAAGAGAACAAGGATGCTCACAGTAAGGTCTGAGACAGGGATTGTCAGGGGTTTAGCCCTTTCAAAGACCTTGTCCCAAGGTGACCAAGCTTTCCCCCACCTTTTGGCACTGCTAGAGGGGTGCAGTGACAGCTGTCTTGCCTTGGAAGTTGCAAATATTTGTCTTGGATCAGCCATGAATGTTTTTTTTTCCTCTGATTTCAGCCATTCTGCCTTCCACCCTCCTCTCATGGTTAGCCACTGTTCCCACATCTCCACCCCTGAAGTGCACCTTTACTTCTGTTCTCTCATGTTTTGGTGTGTGTCTGTGGTTTGAATTGTTGTTTTGTTAGCTGTAGGCTTCCCTCATACTCATCTGTGAAGCACCACATACACCTAAGCACCACATACCTCTGAGAGGCTTAGACATGTGCATAACCAGAGATGTTTTGTCCCGTTTGGACCTGCCTACACCCTTGGGAGACCAGGGTAGTGGCATTCTGCAGGAATGGTGGAAGTCATAACAGCAGCATTTGTGAAGAGCACAAGATAGTTAAAGCATGCAAAACCCCTCCTCTGGTCAAGGCTGGGTTTTGATCTTCTGTGTTTTGACTGTCCTCAGGAGTTCCTTTCTTTGGCTAAAAACTCTTCTAATGCTGAGAACAAATACCTATTTTTCTCTGCTCAGCTTTTCTCCCCGTTACTTGTGTATCTCAAGCTAAGGCAGCAAACAGTCTGCTTTCCTTTTGTACAGTGTCACTGTGCTTCATGCTGCAAGCTTTGAGAACATTTTGACAAGCCTGATCCTGTCAACCTGCTGTGAGCCTTGAAGAACCACTTCATAGCCAGAATAAGTAAGCCAGAGCCCAAAGTGAAATGGGGAAAAAATCAAGTGCACAATTTTAAGTTATCCATCAACATCATACAGCTCTGCTCTTAAGAACAGTAACTTTTTATGGAAATGATATTTGGTAAAGTAAGCTATAAAGGTCAATCCAGAGCCTACAATGTGCTTGCTACCATGACAAAGCATGCAGTCATTTCTCTTCTATTCCATAGCTTGGAGTAAGATTCAGCGTGGACTTTGGTGCACCATTCACCCATAGGCCCTGTTGTCAGTGGAGGTTTTCATTTTCTCAGTTCCCACTTTGGGAAGTATATAAATTCACTAACAGATTCCCATGGGTCTGCTTTTCATACCTAGAGGTGACCTGTTTCTGTAACAGTGCTCTTGCAGCATTTCGTACCTCTTGGTACCATCACTTACTCTAAGTAAGGCTGTTGAAACATTGATGTCCTTGAAAACTTCTTTCAGGTCCATGTGTATGCACATGCCCTTGAGAATTCACTTATATCCTAGGAGAAGAGTGCATACCTCTCTTTTCTTACCTTTTCAGTTGCCTCCAAAGTCAACTATATAGAAAAGATCTGCTTTCATCCAGTCTTCCTGGCACTCAATTTCCAGAGGCCAAAACACAAAGCAGTGTGTTTCCTATTCTGCATATAAGATGTTGATAAATACCTACAATATTTTTGGTGTGCTACTGATAAAATCTATTTCAGAATTTATAATCTTTATCTTCAAGGTAATCCAAATCATCATCCAAATCCAATCGTTCAGCTAGTTTAATTATGACTATAAGGTTAATACTCCAAATGTCCTAATACTAATGTTAATATTCTGACTAATAAGAAATACAAGTTCTTTAAGATTTGCAATATGTGGTTGGGAAAATGGATGTTTTAGCTTGTGGTCACAAACACCTTTTATAAAAGCTATTTTGGTGAAGACTATCATAAAGATATTTTTTCTCCCAACCCCACTCATTTAGATGTGGTCTCTGGGATTACAGCAGCTACATCACGTAGAACAGTTTATGGCTTTTTTGAAGTTATGCCAGTAAGCCATTTTATTTCTAGTTGCTCTTAGGGCCAGGAAAGTGCACAATTGGATTAAAATTTTCTTTCTACCAATCTGCTCTGCTCCACACAGCTCATCTGGTATAAATCTGGCAGCATTATCAAGTTCTGAGTTGGATTTATAAACAGTAAGAGTTCCAGTGGGCAAAATAAATGGAACAATGCTTGATACCTGGTAACAGTGGTTGGACAGTTATTTCACAGGAAATAGCCCTTAGCAAAGTCCCTTCAAGTGAACTTTATGTGATGAAGAAAATATTAAATGCAGACCCTGATGCTGCAAGGAGTTTGTTTGTGTAAACGGTATTGGTATGTGTAAGTGTAAAAGTGTAAGTCCTAGAAGTAACAGGAGTACTTGTGCACAATAAACACAACTGATGGTTAGGATCTGGAGGACTCGAGCTGTAAATGATAGCATTTTATTTACATAAGGCAAATGTGTGAGGTGTATGATGCTCGATGACTGGTCTGTGACCCTTGATCTGTTGGCATGACACTGTTGTTTGCTAAAAGGCACCTAAGTGCTAAAGCACTTTCTGTAACTTTGCCTATGGACACAAGGCATAATGAATTTGGCCAGCTCTGCAGGCAGTATTTAAATCACAATGCAGGTATCAAAGTCTTTGAAGTTTGTTTTCTGCCCAAGCCGGGCACAATGTTTTTTGACCAGAAACAGGTCAGAGAGCGTGTGGAAACGCTGAGTAAACAGGCTAGGCTGGCTCTGCGAGGCGGACCCCTTGCTGAAGCTGAGGAGTTGGCATTACAGAGGGTCCCACTGCAGCCTGGCCCTCGCAGGACCAGGAGTACGTGGGACCTGACCAGCCTCCAGGATATGTTAAGCTTTAGGTATGGCTGGGGTGTGTTGAGGCTGTTTTGCTGTTGTAGCATTTTTGTTGCTGATTGCTGTACTCCTAAGGGTAAGTAATGCTTTGCTTGGAAGGTTGCCCATATTCAGTGCAGTATCTAACTGCAACCTAAGGGAAATTTGTTCTAGGAGCCCAACCTGGTTTGAGTATCTGAGCAAAATGCCTAGAAATTAAAGATGCTGTAGCATGGAGATCTTCCTGAAGTGGGTTGAGCTTTCACAAGTCAGTAGGGGCACAGGACACGTCACTTGACAACAGAGAGACTTAGGCTGGAACTGTAACATATACCCTTAATTTTTGTACTGTAAAAATGCCACTCTGGTGGATTCGGTGTGGCATGCTAACCTATGCAAGTATCCCATCTGAGGTCTATATTAGAGATGTATGTAATCTGTGGGTGGTCCTCTATCGATAAATAAAAACTAGTTCTGACATAACTCAAAGAAGACCATTCGTTCTGTCTGTGCTGTAGTTCACCACATCTGTAGCATATGCTACATACCACAGCACCTCCCAGGAAACCAGTGGATATAAATTCACTGGACTTGACTCTGATAGCAAGTGTTGAGGGCTCCTAGTCACATGCATCTAAATGTGTGGAGTGAAACTTCTGAACTCTCTTATGCAATCATTATTTCCAGCTATCTAAAAGATCCACATGGATCTTCTCTCTTCTAATAAATAACCACTTTGAAATAGGCATTTGAATTACAGTATTTTTGGTAAATTGAAAAACCTTACTTCAGTAGCACTACTGTTACTAGCTGGCAAGCTACATCACCAAGGTCTGGATCCTTGCTTCGAGTGACAGCTACTCAACCTGTATTCAAGCTCTCAGCCCAGACTTCAAAACTAAAATACCCTTATTGATCACCAAAGTAGCACTGTAGCCCTGTTAACAACAGTATCTTAGGAGCCGGGCAGTAGCAACAACTGTCTCTACACCAGGAGGGTGAGTAGCTATACATGAGTGGGACCTTGCAAAAAATAACAACTCCTCCCCAAAACGCCCAGTGCGTCCATTCAAAAGCAGAAACTCACGCACCCGACACTGACGTTTCCTCTGCTGCAGTGGCCCCAGCCCGCATCCCCCCCAGTTTCATGTCCTTGCAGCCAGCCAGGTGGAGGGGAAAGCCAAGCCAGGCACTGCCCGCAGCGTGTGGCCACGCAGTGCAGTTCCCTGTAGGCCAGGAAAGGCTGTGGATGGGGGTGCTGCAGCAGCCTATTCAGAAACAGAAGCAGAAAAGAAGTTTTCTGATTTCAGGGCTGCTAAGTGCTGATTGAGTTCACATTGTGCCAGAGGTGTTTCTGTGCCCATCAAGGCTGCCAGTAGCAGGTTTGACTACTACAGAGGACTTTTTTTCATTCCAGTGAAAAGCTCCGAGCAGGGGAAGGTCTTATTTATCACTGCCTTGACTTAGCAGTCATGAAAGTGGCAATAATATTTAGCTGATAAGGGCAGTAAAAAGGCAGGTCTCCAACCCTGGGGGAGGTTTTGACAAATGGCTGCTTGCTAGATTGGAGGTGTTGCTGGCTTGGAGACAGATGGGCTCATCAGATTAATGTAGGTAATGCTACAGGTAAATGATAGAGAAATTACTGTAGGCATAGTTGAGGTAGTTACAACAATCTCTTTATCTACTGTTGGCATCTTTTGCCTTCATAGTTAACTCATTTTTCTTTTACAGAGACCTTCAGAGACCAGGGAGTGAGGGATGACTGAGCTCTTTGGGCACAAAGAAAAGGATGTCTTTTGATTTTGGTGCCATACATTAAACAGCTGTGTTTGTGACAAGTCTTTGCCCCAATTTGTTTTGTTAGAAGTTGCATGGGCTTCTGATTTGCAATCAGTTCATGATAGATTTTCATTTTAGTCCTTCCTCTTACAAGTTTTTGTCTTTTCTGTTTCCTTAAATGTATCACAATATGCATCAGCTGATATTCACTGTAACCATTTGTTAGAAATTTCTGTACAGATTTAGATGAGTGGTAATTAAATGTTAAATCCCCATACACACTCATTTTCAAAAGGAGAGGAATACAGAGTCTGCAGTTTCCCTTGTACTACCTTTTGAGCAGCACATTTTGTTATATTTCTGCTCTCATATTTCTGAATGATCAAATAATTGTAAAAATAAATGTTATGTTTCAGGTAGCTTTTCTTTTGGGCTTGAGTCTGTTTCTGAATGTGAACATCCATACTGACTTGTCTTAGGTGCCCTGAGGTCAACACTGAAGTCTTCAAAGACTGAATTAATCTGACATAAGACAATACTCAGACACAGAGGATGTAAGAATGAAAACAGAGGAGGGCACAGTCAGTCCATTCCCTCAATTTCTGTGGATTCCGGCTAAACCCTTAACCTCGTTTGATACAACAGGATGTGTTGGTCTGCTTTATTAGAAAGAAAAAACATGTGTGTGGGAAGAAATCTGGGAATTTCTACATCACAGGCCTTGAAAATATTTTGGGGCTTAAACTTTCATGGCAGAAGTATTTAAAAGTGTTTCTAAAGGCAACTTAGATGGGATTCTGTGCTCTTGACACTTATTTATTTTTATTTGTCTTTTTGCAGCTTGTTCATATTTTAAATTTGAGAAAAATCTGAGAAAAATATTTCTAATGTGCAGATGAAGAAGTTCCTTAAACAAAAGTAGACAGTAGATGTCTTCAAAGATGGTTTTAGGACACAGGTATTTTCCCTTTTTGAGGACTATTGAATTCAGGTCTGTATTAATAATGAAAAAAGTGTCATCTTCAACCATCTAAGTGAATTAATGCTCAGTTACCTATTTGTCCAGACCAGACAGTCTAAAAGGAAACAGTACCTTTGACAAACTAACCAAAGACTGGCAGAACAGGACATGCCATTCCTCCTTTCTATAGCTCATGTTGCGTGATTGAGCCACAGGTTAGAGAACTCCCCTTTTTGAAGAAAGGATGTTGCCAAGCTTTTGAAACAGGTTTTCAGAACAGGCTCTGACACACAGAGCTCATAACAGCAACTCTGAACCCATCGTACATCCTGAAATCACTATGGACTACTCTATTCACCGTGAACCATTATTCAGCTTTTTCCGGTGCTCTTGCTACTTATCTCCAGCTTTCGTAAAAGGGACTGAAAGCCTATTACCATGGCCTGTGTTTTCAGTGTATTACCTGTCATCCACAGCTTACCCTGAGAGCCCTGTGCCGTTTCTTCTTCACTAGAAACGTGAAAAATGTATGTGTCAGCATAGCAATTTCTACTATAAGAATAATGAGAAATAATGATTGTTCTAATTGTTTCTTTGCTCTAGTAAGAAAGTTTGCTGGGCACGTGATAGACTAGAAAAGAAAATTAAAATAAAGGGCGAGGAAAATACAGCCTGAGCATTGGGTAGCATATCAGATGGTCTATTTGCCCATGACTGGGCCATTCCTTCATCTTCCCTAAACAGAGAAGACCTCCCACCCTTTCTTCTCTGAGTAAGGAGTCCCAAACCACATCCATGTTTCCCTGATACATTCAGGGAAGAAAGTGTCACATATCCTTGGAAATTAACCTGGCACCATTCCCTGGCAATGGTCTGGTGGCCAGTATCAAGAGCTGGAGTTTTGTTACCTTTATGCTCTTCCCTAGTAGTTTATTGTTGACCCATATGAAAGTCACAACGCTGGCTGGATGACGGGTACAACTGCTGTGTTCTTGTATAGATTTCAGGGGTCTGACCACACAGTGCTGGCATGACTGGGCAGGTGCTCAATCTATTTGCTTTCACACCTTTAAAAATGGGATAAAGTGCCACCGTACTACAGGGGTGTTATGAGGGTAAAATTCATTATTAATGACTGTGAGATATTCAGATGCAGTGGTAATGAGGCTATATGGATGTCTGGAGTACGTGCTTCACTGCACATCTGAAGCAAAACACGTCTGTTTCCTTGACAACCCCTCTGCATCTGTACCATCGTAGCTGCTCTCTACCGTACGTGGAAATAGCAAGCATCATTACTGAAGCTTGCTCACATTTTGCTCTATTCATATTCCGCTATTAAAAAAATTCTGTTTGTTGCATTGACAGTGTGCTGCTCTGAATGGTGCAGGCCTATTCCTCCCTGTTCCTTCCCCTTTTCCTCCCTCTCCTGCCCCAGGGGTGCAGTCCCCCCTTTTCCTCTACTATCAGGATCTGTGCTCACACCTGCAGGAGGCCAATTCCAGTTGACTGGTAGCAAACTAACCTCAAGCAAAAATGAAATAAAGGAACAGTTTTCTGCTGAGCTGCCTTTCAGAGGGGTCAGACTGGGGTTCAGTGCTGCGGGATAGCAGGGGCCAAGCAAGAGCAAAGAGAGGCAGGAGAGAGGGGAGCCATGGAGAGGGAGCTCAGCTTAGCCCTCTTCTCGGCCTACAGCAGAAGTCTCAGGGTCACCCCACCGAAGGTGGGAAGCAGCAGCACTTCTCTAAGTGGTGCACAAATGTGGTAATATAGAAACACATCGTGTCCATGCCCATACATCGCTCTTGAGAAAATTAAACATGAACTTTCTGAAACAACAATTAGCGCTGCCATCTGTTACTGTCAGCAGATGTACGTGATAACGTTGTGTTCGCTTCCTTGGAAAGAGCTGTGTGTATTTCACTTACGTTATCCATAAATGTTTTCCTTTTAGCAATGTAGAGATATGTCATACTATCTAACAGTTTTATCTTGACACGTGTCATGGTTGTGTGAATGCTTTTACATAAAACAAACATCAGAGAGATCTGCAGCTCTGAGCTGCACATGGTCACTGTTTCTAGGCAGGTGAGAGTTTATAGTCCACAGAAGGCCAAGGACTGCTCATGTGAGAAAGTGCTCACCACAGTGCGTAAACTTAGTGCAGCCTCATCCTCTTAATGCAGCCAGTATCTTTGTCCTTCTTTGAACTCCTGCGTGTTAAGGTGATTCGTGGCTGCCAAAGATCCAATATGGAGAAAGCAAATATGTCGTGTTTAAATAGTTGTCACCAATTCAAAATAAAAAACTTCAGGTTTCAAGAGGTCAGTTCTTCTCACTGTCAGTCTGGCCCAATCACCATGTAAAGATATAAGGGGAATATAGGCAACAAAGTGGTGGAAAGACACCTGAATTCAAATTCTGATGCTCTGCTTGTTCGCAGCACCTACGTCTCTGCAGCTCTATTCCCCAGGGGTTCATGGCACCAACCAGTAATTCACCTGGTTGCACCTCTGTGCATGAACAGGTTTGCAGCTCTGCATTTGCACTGGGTGATGTCCCAGGAAAAAGTGCCAAACAAGAGGTTTAAGATGTTGCAAAGCTGAATGTGAAAATCAGTTTCTGGTTAAGAAAAATTTTATGATTAAAAGGAAAAGGAAGCACAGAATGTAGGCCACAAAGTCTGTCCTCCAAATCTGCCTATTCATTCAGTGTTTATGTGAGCATGGTATTACCACAATTATATCTTTAGTGCGAGTGAGACCTCCATCCATTATCTAAAAGCTGGAATGTGAATAGATGTAAAAGAAAGGAGAATCTTGCCTAATTTTGGCAAGCACTGAAGGCAGGTCAAGGAGATGTTTGTCTGTGAGATCTAGGAAGATTATCCTAACAGTTCCTCCTTACAGCACATGTTCTACCTCTTTCAAGTTTATACATCTCCTTTTGCCTACTAAAATCTGTTTCTTGGAGTAGTATTTGTTGTAAATTAAGACATAAGGAATTGCTCTACAGTATCCTGGGAGATGATTTCCCATTTTAAAATCAATGCTAATTAAGTGTATGTACTTTAATGTTAACATAAATTGGTTCCAAATTTACATGCTACCAATACCTTACAAAACATCATTTTCCTTGATTCTAATGAGATCTTTCCCCAGTGTGTTTTGTGCAAGTTAATTAATTAAGTGCCTTTGTTTTTACATAAATATAAACACAAACACACACACATATATAGTATCTACACATGAAGTAGAGGGAAAAAGCAGTGGGGATTTAGCTTTTTAGGGCAGGTGTGAGTTGAAATTCCCCTTAGATATAGGACCCCACTGAAACCAAATCTTCTAAAACATCCTAAGTAGGCTGTTGGGAAAAATGACGAATCTCCTTACGTGTGTTTGTAAGAAAGCACTGACACAGATGTCTAATTCCAGGACAGGGCTCAGGGTTGCTAATCCAAACCGAAAATAGTCACTTTCTGCAGCTTTCATGTAGGAGTTAAAATTTCTGGAAGAGATGGAACTTCTTTCCTCCCTGTTTTTTACTGACTGTTTCATGTAAATCCCCAATCTCCAAGCGTACTGACTTTTGTTAGGGATGTTCAATTTCTCTGAGAATTATGAAGGGACTTGGAGCATTTTCATGCCTAGCAGGTATTTTAAACAGCTGAGCATGGACACAGCAGCAGAGCTGCTCTGGAGGAAGTGCAGAGAGAACAGCAAAATGTTCTTTGCATTTGATGTAAGTACCAAGAAAACATTGGCTACATGACAAAGAGATCTTACGGTACACATGTTTACTTTAATGAAGGGCAGGGTAGGAGAACATATATATATATGTATCTCTACAGACAAAAATATACTCCAGAAATATGGGAGCCATATGGGGAAACACAGCAATTCCCTGTACTGAGAAAAAGACTCAAGTGTGACAGACCTCAGTGAAAATAAACTTCAGGATTCAGTAGGCACTTCTGCAAGGGATTAAAGAAGCAAATGTGGACTAACACGAAACAGAGTCCTAAATTCAATACAAACCAATTAGCCCATTATATTTAGGTCATGGCAAAACTGTGAGAAGCAGGGAAGCGCGCCCCTTCGTATTATAGTTTGCTGCAGCTGTGCACCACGTTTCACACTGATTGGACTTCTAGATTGCCTCCAATCAATAAAAAACCCAGGACTCTCCACTGTGCAGTGCCTAATGGACTGCATTTCTGTAGGGAATCAAGTCAAGCCTGTGTGCTGGCTCCAGTGGGAAAGCTGGTTTAAGAGGCTCCTTCCTTTCTTCATAACAGCCATGAACAAGTGTTGCAATGCTGTGCTGAAGTTTACTGCCTCTCAGTTGTGAAGTTATGGCTGGTTTTGAGGCCATGCTGTAAACCAGGTCACTGAAACGTTTAAAATAGTCACCAGAGGCTCCAGGGCAGATACTTCTGAAGCCAACTTTGTCATCACAACCAGCACTGCATAACTGCACAATAAATGTTGTAGCTGAGTGCAAGTCCATGAAAGAAACATGGAAATCCATGAAAGAACATGAAGAATGAAGAATGCAGCCTACCTGTGCCTTCCAGCTATATGATAAACAGCTACTGGCCACAGCCACAAAGAGGAAATAGAGCAGCATCCAGACCGCGGTTTAGTTATTCACAGCACATCTGATCACACCACATTATTGCCAGCTACAGATTTGTTAGCAACCTGCAGTTGTTTTGCAATTTTTTCTGGACTTTTAGAAATGATGGGACTTTTAGAAATGATGGTGGGAAAACCTCTATGTGATTATCCTCAGGATGCTCTTTTTTGGCTATTCCTGAATGAAATGGTTCTATTTTATTAAAAAGGCATATTTCAATTTATTTAAAATTAAGAAGAACCATCAACCTTAAAATGCCCTTACACCTAAAAAGGTGTTTCATTTCATCCCAGCTCATCCCCACCATTCTGCTGATAGACTTTGGCAACCATCTGGGGAAGGAGGGGCTTAAAAACAGACGTAAAATCCCTCTTGTGTGGAGATCAACAACCCTTCTTTCAGAAAACTGCCTTCTTGCAAATCCAGCAGTGATCTTTAATATACTTATATTTCTGACCTATGATTTCAGCATCTTCTAAATAATAATCTGGAATAGCAACATTCTTGTTGGTGGACCTCAAATGCTTCTGTAGAATTAAGGAATGTAGTCATAGTGTCCAGACCTCTGATTTTGCAGGCAACTCTGCCAAGCTCCTAGAAATGTACACAGAAAGCAGCTCTGGGACACTCTCACTTGAGTTCCTGCCCCTACAAGCGGATCTGGAGGAGCATAGAAGTAAAAAATCTCTATCATCCTTCAGAGCAGGAATCACTTAGTACAAACTCAGTGGGGGTATGCCGTAATACATAACCTACAATGTCTGGGTATGGACATTACCCTGGACCAGAATGGGCTGCTTGATACCAAGCATATGGGGACTCCGTGTTGCTCGCTAGCAGTCCACAACACCCTACACCTCAGAGGACTCTTGGTCTGCTTTAATTTAAACAAACTATACAGTCCATGACAGCACAGTGTTAGAAGGCTGCAAAGGTGACTTAAATCTCATACGTCTGTTGTGCTTCACAATATTTTCCCCTTTTCTTGCCTGCTGTGCTTGGTGGTTAATGGTTATAATTACTTTTAATAGATGCAATCATGTAGTGGTAACACAAGTCCTTTGCTGCTGCTGGGGCTGCAAAACTCTTTGTATCTCAAAGAGATTTCAGTGGGTACGATGGAGGCAAAGTATGGGCTGTTTAGGTCACTCTCTGTGAGTGTGCCCAATTACAATGTTGGGTCATCACAGGCACATCGAGAATGGAAATTTAATCATGTACCAAGAGGTATTGCCTTTAGGCTATGTTTCCCTTAAGTTTCTATTCTTTTTAAGTGACTGTCAAGGGTTATAATCCATCAATTTGAAAAATATTACTCCTTTCAGTCTATCCTTAAAGAGGACTCATCCATTCCAGCAGGCTGAAAGAGTTTAACATCATCAGCTGCTCTATTCCTGGATCATCACGTGTGTGTAATTGCCTGGAATCCCAGGCTTTCCCATCTGCTTTCACTAAAGGACAGTGCTTTTCTGCCTTAAAGAGATTAAAAACAGACCTTGTACTTTTTTGGGCTGTGACCATCAAGGCATCAGAATGAGAGGACACTAAAATTTTGTTTGAAACAAATTAAGTGTAACAGGAGCTGTCTTGGGGAGAGTTGCAGTGTCTGTGTGTATTTAACACATAAATGATGCTTTATGCTTCACCAAAGCCAAAAGCCAAAAAAATTCATAGTATTTGCACTGTTTGAAAGTGCCTCTGAAGGGGTATCCTAAAAACTTGGTGCGGGGGTGGTAAATCTTCATTTTCTAGTTTAAGGATAAAGACTGAGCTTTCCTGGGGACAAGTCTAAAAATATACAGTCTTGAAGAATTTCTGTTAGGGTGTTTCTTCAATTCACTTGTCTAAAATTGGCATAGAGCAATAAGGAGGCTAAGCACCCAGTCAGGTAGAGTGCCTACCAATACAGGACATGACATTTCACAGGCACACACTGAGCCCTTGAGTGGCAACAGGAGAGAAAGCAAATCACACATAACGAATATTAGCTGCATCACTTGATGCACCACTGAAAGATGTTCAGATTCTGTGGCATTATAAGAATGCACAGAAAACAGCATATACTTTCAACTCTTGTGTTTTTTTATCACAGAAGTTACGTTTTCTTGTTTTTATGGGTTTGAACTTATCCTCTGTAATCTAATTCTTCTTGACTTCAGATAGAGGCAACAACATCCACTCATCCAGAAAGCAACTATATTGGAGCACAGATGACACACAAACAGGTTATTGAAATCTCTGAGTTTAAAGACTTGTACTGTGGACCAGTCCTGAGTTTCAATCTGTCTTTGCTTCTGACCAGTCCTTTTCAGTCAAACCTCCAGGAGGTACACATGCCTCGGAGACACAGCTGTGTGTTTGCCCAACATTCTCCTTGCACTTGCATTTTCTGCTTCCTAAAGCTGCCTCAGGGTATCTTTGTAAAATAGTGGTGGTATTCATGATGGTGATAGTTATATAGACTTCTAAAATATCACGATGAAAGGTTTGCTTTTGCAAAAAAAGGTTTTCATTGTCTTCAATAAGCTTTGAAAGAGATGCTAAAACAAATTGGTAATTTAGTCATTCACAAACAAGATAGTGCAACACATAAAAGCTTAACTCTGCTTCCGACAAAATCAATGGCAAAGTCCCACTGACCCCACTGGGGTAGAATCTGGCTTTGGGTACTTGATTTTGTGTCTTCTGAAGTCAAGAAGTTTTGCAGTGAATGTAATGAAAGCACAAATAGCCGCTAGAAGAGCTGTACAACATTCAGGAACACATAAATTCAATAATCCTTGTACTTAGTTAAGAACCAACAAGAAAAAAATTTACCTGTCATATGCTCTGCTCAAAATAGAATCAGATTTAATTGTATTTTCTTAAAGTTTTTTTGAAATCATGATTTAAATATCATTATTCAATGGAATTTTAAACATTAATGATCTGCATTTAATCCAACATTTTGGCTTCCCCTTGGAACACACCTACCCTGGAAGAGCTCTGGAATTTGGCAGGAACACTGCTGATAGCAGGTGTAGCAGCCACCTCTCATGTAACACTGTTCACAACATAACATGTTTATATTGGTTAGACTCAAGGGTGTAGTACTGCTGTATAATCAATACTGCTACTATTTCTGTTTGTTGTACTCCAAAGGGTGATATGGGTAAACAACAAAAAAAAAAAGGCTGTCAATACATTTATATATTCAATACAGTGCAAGCTATATGTGCAGGTGTGTGTAGATATATAATATGTGGTGTGTATATATATACACATTAAAATAATATGTAAATGAAAAAACAAAGCCTTAGTTTTATAAGCATGTGCTAATTATTTTCTGGAAATGTGCACAGTCATACTAAGAACTCTGAGCTACAAGAAAGCATATCTCCCCTTAGGATAAATATACTTTTCTGAAGTGAGGTTCACTTACGATCTTTTACACAAAACCCCCATATTTTTCCAGGGGGAAAAAAAATGAAGGGTCCAACAATAAGCACCTAAAATATTTATAGTGCAAGGTACTTTTCCTTGAGGTATGAGATTAAATCTGTTGAAGCAGAGGACAAAATGAAATGTCATTGCCCCATCTCTGACCATGGATGCCTGAATAAAGGACAGAGCAGTGTCTCCACGGGTATATGCTGATTTCTGTACATTAGGGAAAACTGTGGGAGGAGTCTATGGAATGAGATGGTAAGAAATCCAGTTTGTAGTCCAGAAAAGACTACACTGAGCTAAACACTCACCTGATTAACTACACCAATATGTAGGTCTTTCAAGGCATGCCCAGAATACCACCTAGTAGGCTCCTACAGACTGGCCATAGTGACGACATGTGTGCCTCAAAATTTCTTACGTTTTAAGATGGGGCTGCAGGTTTTGAGGCTCTATTGGTGATTAGATCTAGTTGCTTTTGTACCATGTTTCAGTCCAAAATAAGCCTCTAGCTTGCAGTGCTGCATTGGCCACAGAAGTATTTCTGTTAACCCATCTACACATTAGGGATCATACTGGTGTTTTGAGATACGTGGATTTCAAATGCTAATTGTTGTTACAATCATTAAATGTACAAATATGACATCAATTTTTCACAAAAAACACTGCTTAGAGTTCATATCATGCCATAAATATCTGGGTATGAGAGGTTTTGCTTTATAAACAGGAAGAGCAATATGGTTCTGCAGTGATGAACCAAGATGCCTTCTTGAAGGAAAGCTGGTCAAGCAGCTGTTGCTGGCAGAATTTTGCCTACCTTGTGGACACACAGAGCCCCTGGAGAGCCACTTGAATAAGGGTAGCTTAATACAGCTTCTGGTGAGAAAGTAGAGTTTTTTATACTGCCCTTTCTCTTACCTTTTCTTACCCTACATTGTTTTCACAGGTGAGAATTTCTTGGTGCCCCTCTGACTCCATCTTGCTGTTGAAGCAGCACAGGGATGCAAGCAGTGATGCCCTCCTTACATGCACAAATAACAACTTACAAGAGGAAAAATCTCAGCCCAAAATATCATAATAATGTAATTAATAAGGATTTGCAGTAAATAATCACCTTGGGTTTTTGTATAGTTTTGGATTGATTTTTTTTTTTAATGAAGAAATTACTTGCAAAATTTTCCAAAACAAAAACCATCAGGTTTTCCCCACCTAATTCTTCTTGTTGGTAGACATGTATTGTTACCTTTGGCAGAGCCTGAGTGTGTTCACACTTGCCTTTGCACAGCTACTTGAGCTTTCTGCAGCAGTAGCAGGTAAGATGAGGGTCAGTAACCAGAAATTGGGGTCAGTTTTCCAGATATCACATTACATATCTCAATCACTAGCTCTTTCTGGAATGTTTCATCTAAAGACATTAAAGTTTAGCTGCCTTTTAAAGCAAGGTCACTCAGTTTCTCCAGATTTGATCTCCATCCTGTGGCTTTTTACACAAAGACCCAAATAAGATTTACTCGCAGCTGTTTCTTAGCACATGAGTGGGCTTAGTTTGCTGGGAGGTGATTTGAATATTGACAGAAAGCTGAAACAATGCTGAGTTAGTGCTCCAGTCCAGTGCCTTCTTAATTTAAAGGAGAGGGAATTGAGCCTGAAAAAGTCTACAATATCACAGCACTATTTCTACTGTGGGAATTTAGCATACAAGTTGCAATAAATATGTGCAATTCAGAAAGCAGTGTTTCCTGCTGTCAGATGGGAGGGGTCAACGCACGAAGTAACTGGATTACGAATACAGCAATAGCAATGAAACACTTGTTCGCAGTGTGTGAAACTACGGGGAAAACAGAACTTTCCCTGCTGTGCTGTAATTTTGACTTTCCCCCGGGGAACTCCTGAGCCCTGGCCCCTGGTCCCCACGGAAGAGTGCAGAAGACTCCATGGGGAGCCCCTGCGCAGGGAGCTGCCGCAGCCAGCCAGGAGTGAAGGGCACAGGCAAAGGCAAAGCTGAAATATCTGTCTGACATGACTCAGAGGAGACCCATGTAGCCAGCTCCTGTTTATTTGCATGCTAGTCCTCAGAATAGTCAGTATTTTTCACAAAAGTTATACGATGACAAAGCCTTGAAATATAGTCATTTGGTGACATCAGAGCAGTGAGATAAGGCTCCTTGCCATTGCTGTCCAGATGATTTGTGCTTTTCATTACAGCCATATGATAATAAAATCAGAGTCCAGAGAAGGAAAATGATAGACAAAAGCAGATGCTTGCCAGTAGTGTGGTATAACAAAGTCCCTTGCTCTGTCTGGAAATATAAGCCTTTTACATGAGTAGAAAGCTATTTAGTTCATTCTCATTAAATTTATTGGTAGGGTGACTTTATATAGGTTTGACACAATGATTTTGTAAAGCTGGCCACTGCATTTTTCTAAGTGTCTTTTTTTTCAAACACTGAAATGGCCCATCAGGCAATAAACCTGGCTTTAGTGGTCAACTTCAGCAATTAGTGGGAGAAAATTGCCAGAAGATGCTGAGGTCTGCAAAGTAATTCCTTTGTCTATTTTTAATCACACCTTTCTGGAGAGACACTGAAAATTTGAGAACGTGCTACCAGGGAATTCAAGCTCCAGCACTTTTCTCTGTGTGTGTTAGGAACTATACTAGGGAAAAAAGAAACAAAAGTAACAAATGTTGCACAATTAAATGGTTTAGGTAGAGGGGAGAGGCTTGACTTTGGTTTAAAGCAGAATAGTAAAAAACTGAAATAAAAAAAGGGTCAATTTTTTGCAGTGGAAAAAAGCTGATGTCCAGCTCACAGCAATTTGTCACATTCATTTGCAGGAAAGATACAGGAGTGAGAATCATAGTAGGCGTAGAGGAGGGTCAGATAATGCTTGGGAGGGGGGTTTAATGAAAGGGGGTATCTTCAGAGGCAGAAACAGAAGATAAGCTCCTTGGGTAAACATTTGTAATGCCATAATGTAATAACCAGGGCTCAGGCGTCTGCCAGGGGCAGAGTGCCCATGGTTTTATATTGCACATGATGGGAACACACCTTAGTATGGCATGAGTATGTTATGGAGGGTAGACCTACCTGCCTTTGTGCTAAATCTCCTGTGGCTTTTTAAGTGGACAGTAGGCGTTTCTCCTTCCACAAGGGAATCCTCAGGGGATGGGGATGCAAACCTTTGGTACAGAGGGTAAAACAAGAGCATGGCTTGCTGCAGCATGGCTGGGACAGCAGACCTGCCCTAACCTCATGGTCCTCCAGCCCCAAGCAGGGTCATGCTCCAGGGAGCAGTGAGGTGGTCTGGCCTCGCCTCGCTTCAGCCCTTGGCTCTTCCCACATATTCCTTTTCTTGCTCCATGTCTGTGCCCAGACCTTGAGGGACTGAACCTGCAATACATCTCTCAGTAGGGCCTGACTTTTCAAAAAATTGCCAAAGTGGTATTTTTAGCTCCGCATCTGTCACTACACTCTATTATAGTTGACATGGCATTTTTCAGACCGATTTCAGCAGCTGCCTGATAGCTTTGAAATTATTGACATTTGTTTCAACAGGAAAGCCTGTACTTGTGAGAAGAAATAGCTTTTCTGATTGGTATCCTGAAAAGAGCAATAGTGCTGATGGCCATGTCAGCCGAGAGAGGAAACACGCACCTGAACGTGGACCACAGCAAGATCTTCTAGAGCTCCCAGACATACTGCAGCAGTACCCAGAAGAACCTCCAGGATACTCAGAAGCAATAAGTGAGCTGAGTTAATACTGGACGATTTCTTGCTGAACATTAAAATGTCCCATTTAATTTAATGTTCAGCATGTTGTCATTTTAGGGCTTGGCAAAGGAAAGCTGGGAGAAGCATCAATAGTGTTTTGCTGTAAGGTGGGGTATGTTACTGATCTCATTTAAACAGCCATTTGTACCTTAAGGAAAGCAGAGGTTACTCGCTTCCTATTTGTAGAAGAATATTAAAGACTGTGAAGCACCAGATAGAAAATGAGGACTGGTGAGCGCTCCTAACATGTTAAGCATTATAGGGCAAATTGCTATACGTAGTGTGCCTGCACATTTTCTGTGGGTGTCAATTACATGCACAAAGTATCTATTCTCATTAGATAATTGTAGTTAATAAGCGTCCATCTGAATACACTAATGGCCACATGATTATTCAAGTGTTGAGTTTTGCAAGCAGATTTTGCTTCTGGCTCTTTATCCAAATAAGAAGGATGAAAAAAAATATACAGTAGACTTTTGTTGTAAAATAGGGGATAAATCTGAAAATAAATATTTCTCATGCACTATTTCTCAATAGTTTCGTTTACAAAGCAGATTAAACAACGTGAAATCTATAAAAAAACCAAGAAACTTATGTCTGAGAAAGTAATTTCCGGTACTAGAATCAGACTAACACAATAGTTTCCATTTGCAACTACATATGCAGCCAAATCCTTATAGTTTTCTTACAGTTCTGCATGACACTTCAGAAATATCCTTGTCTTTACTGGGTTTACAGAATACTATAATGAGTTTAAACCCACCATTTAAAAACTGAACCACATGATTTTTCAGAATTTTACAACTGGGAGGTTGTTAAAACTACAGGGGTTTTTTTTCATTGCATCTCTGTGTAGTAAGGCCTCTTGCTTACTAAACATTATGACTAAATGCGGCTGTGTTTATTTCTTTTTTTAAACTACAGCTCTCACAGTAGCAGCTAGACTAAGAATATGTAAAACTCTTTCATTAGATAAAAAATTCTTGTTCTCTCTTAATTCACACTTAGAAAATGTAGCGATTTCTTTGTAGTCTTAGCAATGCATAAAGAGGAAGAAATCTATAGCGTACTTTAAAGTATTTTCCAAGTTATTTCTATAAAGATACAGAAAAAGTAGCAGATTAGTCGCCAGCCATGAAATGCAGCTGACTTAATGGAGTTTGTGTAAAAGCTAACAATCATTAATGCCTGTTGAATAATAGGGATGCATATATAATCCACTTTTTTGTATACAGAAAGGCACAAACTAACACAACATAGGCTAATGTGTACTTCAAGGTTTTCATCATCCTGGTTAATCTTGTCTTGATCCCTGTTCTTCTGCTTAAAAAGTCCCAAGCACATTCCACCTAAAGCTCTTCTAATAGAAAACATCATCTTAGGACAGTGAATGAAAGACAGTGTCTCATTAACCCTGGTGGAGTTACTTTACTTTCATTTTTCAACAAATGCTTGATTTCCATATATATTTTGTGTATATATATCTTAGACTCTGAGCAGAGCTGATATGTATTCATGATACATTTTCAAAACACTTCTGTTATCCTTGCATTATGGAATTTTGCAGAAAATAAACCACACTGCAGAATTAACAGAGAATGTAATCCCTGCCTGGTCTGTAGGATGCTTCAAAAACCACAGGCAGGACCTTGCACTCTCCTTTGAATGTTCCATTTTCTATTTATTCATACAGCAGTGCAGTGCTTCTGTATACTGTATTCACTAAGTTTTCCAAATACTTTTTTAAACTTTATAAAGTCATTGTTTTATAAGTATTTTAAAGCCATTGCGTGCATACTGCTCATATTCAGCTGAAATGCAAACTCCTTGCTTAATTTTTGGTGAAGAATTGTTTTGTCTCACCACAGTCCACCCAGAATAAGGGGTAAGAAGTTGCTGTGTTGTCCAGGAGCTGGACAAACTTACACAGCTTAAATTCTTCTTTCTCTTTGACTTTCTTGCGGAGTAAATTAGCATCCACCTTTTTGGAAGGTGACTGGCAGCTCCCTCTTACCCCTAGCCCTGAAGAATGGACATCCCATCTGCCTGTATCTGTGCTAGCCTGCAAGTTTCTTCCCATCACTCTGCCTGGAAGCAGCAGGCTGGAAGCAGCTAATTTTACAGCCTCAGGTCCTTTCTATCCTCTGTGCATGCCCAGGGTGGCTTTACAGTTTAGCTCTAAAAAGGCCAAATTGCCAATCTGTGGCAAGCTTGTCCTCCTGAGAAGTGCAGGGTCTGGAGAGGGTACCACCTCACCCACCGTCAAATGCAGCCCATCTGCCACTGCAGCTTGTCAGCATGCAAAAAAGCACCATCAAACCCAAACAGCTCTGATGGGAGCAAGAAGTAAAGGCGGCCAGTGAGCAACTTGGACCACTGGAGTCAGCAGCACTTTTATCTCTGACTTCAGCATGGTCAGGATTTCAGCCACCAACTGAATTAGACAGGTTTTAGGAACTGGAGTTAGCTCCGAAGCACCTCCAATACTTGCAACTTTTTTTTAACATCATCTTCTGACGTACATTCTCTTGATTTAGAGGAAAGCATTACCTCGACGGCCAGCTCTGCAGTGTGCCAGGATGCTCGGAGGTGCTGCAGCCCAGCCCCGCTTCGCTGCACGTGGCACTTGCAGCAGAAGACTTGGCTGGAGGTGGTAAGACTGCAAGCAGACATCATCTCCTCATCCCAGTGCAGCATCCTCACATCCATTTGCTTTGACTTTTAAAAAACCTTCACAGGCTTAATTTGTATTGGAGCAGGATTGAGATAAAAGCACCAGGAATCTCTCTGCTCTTTGTTAGTGCCCACCAAAATTAACCCCCCTCCTGTGCTTCAGCCATTCCTTCTTAGTGGCCAATTAATGCCTGAAATGTGAAAGCTTGACTTCATGCCCTGCTATAATCTCTCTGACTCACTCTTCCCAGATCAGTCCAGGTACCTATGCTATAAGCTTTTCTTTTTTAAGCTACATGATGTAAAATACCCTCTACCGAAAAGTAAATGTTTCTAGGCAGAAAGTTAAGTACAAAGTACAACGAAGGTTTCTTTTTTTCACAGCTTAGTAGGTTTAATTCCACATTGCTATTCATCTCTGATGTTTGCCTCATTGGTAAAAATATTATCTTTATAGACATATGGCATTAAAAATTGGATGAAGATAAAGTATGATATAGGTATAAACATAAGAGAAAAAGAAATAAAAGAAAATGAGGTACTGAGGAGAGACAGAGATTCATGCATTAGAAACACATAAGAAAATAAGATGAGAGGAACAGTGTTTTCTAATGAATTTATAAAAGTTGGTTATTAAAATGCTTAGATGAAAATATGTGACTAGGAAAAAAATTAGGAATCACTGTAATCATATATAAAATACTGTTTAATTGTATCAGCAGCTTTCTCCAGCTAGCTAGTAATGAAGGGTAAAGTATATCCCAACTGCTCCTGATGTATTATTAGTCTGTTTACAAATGTAACAATTTAATTGTACTGTCCTGGGTCAGCTTGTCTCTTCTTAAAAATAATGACATCCAAGGTGAGAAAGAAACAAAACATTTCAGGTTGTTAAATTAGCCACCAGGGAAAAAATTATAAGGTCTCCTGAATACAACTGAGGTACAGAGAAATTACAGGAAAGACTAACAGAGAAATCCATCTTCTTAATGATGGCAGTCACTTTCACATTTAGTGGCCTCCCTGCATGGGTACCACTGTGTCAGGTAAATCCTTCTGCTATTCGAGGTCGGTGGAGCTCTGTGTTATTGATGTCCAATGTCTACAGCAGCTTTCTGTCTCTTCCCCTGTCAAATTCAGGTTTCTATTAAGCAAACCTGCCACTCACCGAAGGTCTGATTGGTGTGGGAACAACCAGATCACAACCCTGTGATATAGAAAATAACTACCCACTCCAGAAACATCGTCCTTTTCATGGAGAAAACCCAATCAAGTTCAGAACAACACAAGGGTATCAGGGAAATCCTGTGATCCTTACAATAAATGGGAGTTTTACTGCTGATTTCTGCAAGGCTGGGATTTCATCTGGCAGCTGGACTGCAGAATCCCTTCCCATAACCAGGCTGCAGCTGGCCAAGCAGCCCCAAGCAGCCACTGCCACAACTCAGAATATTTTAGTTTCTCATTTAAAAGACAGATTTAACTTGGTACCTTTTTTCCCCCTTCTAAATTAAAACTCTCGTAGTCAATAATAATCCCACACTTCCCATGTCATAGACCTGCAATTGTTCTGTACGTTTAAAATATCCAGCCTACTGTAAGGACTGCACTTCCACTCTTTCTGTACAAATGTAAGTTGCCCTTGGCTGCAGGCAAGCAAGATTTATATCTGTATGAAATAAATTCCCAAGTACCTAAATCTTCTCTGCCCCTCTAACTTGGCTCTCAGTCTTTTCTGAGGCCTTGAAGAGTCACCCACCTTTCTCCATGACTTATATGAGGAACTTGGGCATTTAGGTAGTTAAATTAAAAAAAGCTGGCATGTCACATCGGAGTGGTCAAACCACACTGGTTTAATGGCTGTTTGGTCCTTAGCTGTCTTACCCCTAGAACACTGCCTGCAGGTAGAAGACTGTTTGAAACAATTACATGTAAGGTCTGGATAGGGCATCCCCATTCAGCAGAAAAAAATTATGGTGAGTTAAAAACACATTAACAAGCTGGCAGTACCTGTGGGAGTGTCTGCTGCCCTCTGAGCCATCCTGTCTCCTGCCAGTGGTTGTGTCTGCGCTGTGCATTTCATCTTTTACCTCTGATCTCTGCCTGATAAGAACTTTTGACATTAACCAACGGCATTTGGTTAGTTTTCTCTCATTTCCTTTCAACACCAATGATCTGGGTCCGGTACCCAGTGGTCTGAGTGGAGGGAAGGCTGCATGGTCACACGATACTTCACTGGTTCATGAAATCCACCATTTTGTGTGGGGCGGCTGCCAGGCTGCCTCTGCCTGTTAGACACCGATGCTCTACAAATATGCCTTCAAGATAATTGTAGCAAGGAGCGAGAAACAAATCTATGACTTGATGAGCCTGAAATAAGTGAATTTGCACACACGGTAACTCTGATTTGGTGGAAGTTTTTGTTGCAGCCCCACGTTTCCAGGTGGAGGGTGTGCATGAAGAAAAGCTGCATCCGTCGCAGAGTACTCTGGACTCATCTCTCATCACCGTGCAGCAGATGGTGGGTGGTCATGTTTAAACCACTTCTTCTCCCCACACTTTTGCCTTGCCCTCACCAACCTGGCACAGGCAAAATGATACAGAAAGAGAGAGACGACTCACTTTACTGTAATTAATGCACAAATGTGGTCCCATCAGGAGGCAGTGCAAGGCCACCTCATTCCCCAGCTACCTCACGGCCGGCTGTGACGGACTCCTTCCCAAGGGCTTGGCAGGCATCTGGGGTGAAGGAAAAACTCCTCCAGAAATGAAGGGAGGTCTGGGGGGAGAAAAGGGCCAGGTGGGCTCCAAAAGCAATTTGGATCAAACCAACTTTGATCACCTAGTTGTGCTGGACAGAAGCGTAATTATAATCTGATCATGTTTGAGAAACATAATTTCTGCATTTTTAAGCCAAAGACGTGGCATTAGTTTTGAAATAACAGGTTTTGTTGAAAACTTTACCCAACTTAAAAAAAAAAACAGAAACCCACAACAGGTTTAAAAGGCTAAATAACCCCCAAAGAAAACACAACATTAGTTCTAACAATATCATTTGGTTGATCAGAAATTAAACTTGGGGGGGACATACATATTTTTTTGTTTCTGCAATAAAAATTCATTTCAAGTCAACTCAAATAGATTTTAAAAAAAAATCTTTTTCTTACCACTGAACTGAAAAATCCATTATTCCTCTTCCAAGTCTCTTAATTCTTGTTTCATAATTTTTCCTTCTTCATTTTTTAAGGTAAATATGCTTTCTCAGTTGGACTGCCAAAGTATAGTAGCTGTTAACCAGTTTCTGATGCCTATTTTAATTGCCTCATGCATACAAACTGAATATTTACCTCCAGATGTACGTGCAGGACAGGAACCAGTTTTTTATCCTGTAGACCTTTGTAATGGTTTGGCAACATCTTACCTGTCTAGAAAGCTGACAAATGCTCATTGCCAGCCGCTGCCTGCCATGGGGTGTGAGGACCCAGCGGGGCGATGTGAGGATGGACACTCAGCTGCTTCCTTCTGCTCCAGCTGACCCTAAAGGCACCCCGCTGCTCGGGTACCCCCTCGGCTGGGAGATGAAGAGCAAACCATGAGTGCTGCTCCGGGGAAGGCTCCCTGAGAAATGGCTGTGTCCAAAGAGTTGTTCTGCAGCAGCAGCGACAGTCCAGCTTTCCATTTGGTGTTTGCCTGTCAGGCCCTGCCTAGCCCCTGGGCTCAACGATTTGTTAGGCATCGTAAATGGCATTGAAACACATGGACATTAGTTCAGGCAGCCAAGACATCCTGTAAATTATGTGGCTTATAAATTTGGTCCAAGTCCATTTGCAGTCAGCGGGAATTTTGCCACGGACTTGGGCAAAGGCTGGATCAAACTCAGCTTTTGTGGGTGTAGAGGAGCGGGATTTACAGCTACCTTCCTTCGACACAATATCTGTCAGCAGCTAAGGCTACAGGGTATTTTATCACCTGTTCACCGCTGCACTGGGTTAATTTTCAAGGTGAGTCAGGGTGAGAGAGCGTCCAAGATCACCCAGCTGGAAAGATGAACTAAAGAGGAGTCACCACCAGCCAGATCTGGCTTCTGTATTTCATCAGGGACTAGACCAGGACTGTCCTGCAATGGGCAGCATCGGCGCCTGTCCCCCTTCTCCAGCCCCAAGGGAAATCACACCCCCCTGCCCCTGTGCAGCCACCTTGCTCATACACCCATCCCTCCCTTCTCCCTCCCCATGCCCTGAAGGCACAGCCTGGTGTAGGAGGGCTGTAAGCTCCATGCCCTGTTCTATCTACTTAGAATCTTGTAATATCTCTATAAACAAATAGTTAATGTGCCAGTGCATAGTGTAGTGAGAATACATAGGCAAAACAAGCTGACGAACCTGAAACAAACACAGAAGACTGAGTTTGTTTCCCCTAGTCCTGGTTTTAAGGGGTTAGGACAAACATCCAGGCTGCTCCTTCAGCAGAGCTGGTGGGAGCGAGTCTGAACCCCCTTCTCTCTCCCTGTTTTTTCTTCATTACCTTCAAAATCCAGTGGCAAGTGTAATCTGGATTTCTTGTTCTGACCTCTCTCACAGTACTCAGATTTGAGAATCTTTTTTAGGAATTTTCTGCTGTGTTTATAAACATTCAATGATTTAGGAGGAGACAACTAACTGTATGGTTAACACAGGGTAGCAGCAGCAGCCTGGGGAGTTGGCAGTTCAGGTGACTGCCTTTGCCAAAGGAGGATAATGAGTACAGTTCCTTACATTTGTTGTCACACGGGTTGCCTGAGATCTCTACAACTCTCTTGCTACATTGGATTTCCTAGAAATTAACTTCATCTCAATCCACAGCATTGACACAGTTTTGAAAAGTGTCATTGAAAGGAGTTACAGGTAGTCACAGATTAACCCAGGGCTGCTGCCCTGAGTCACAGAAAAATACAGTGGGAAGGACTTCAGGAGGGTCCCTGGTCCACCCCTCTGCTCAAAGCGGGATCAGCTGTTCCTTGCTTAACATTCACCCGTCCTCTTCTGAAGACCTCCAGCAGCCCATGGTCTCCCAAAGTAAGCTCTTTCGAGGCTTTATTACCTTTACCACTGGAAAGCTATTTCTAATATTGAATTGAACCTTTTCAGCTAGACTTAGAACACATTATTTGTTATCTGAACCTTCATGACCACAGAGAAAAAAAAGGCCCTTCTGCTCTATAGCAAACTTGTAGATATTAGAAGACTTCAGTCATAATTTTTGACATGTTTTTTAGGCAGACAGTTCAACTTTCAGTATTTCCTTGCAGATTGTATGTTTTTAGATTGCTAATAATTATTGTTGTCATCTTAATGTCTTCCTGGATGTGTGATGCCTAAAATGGAGTATTATGTTCCAGCTGAGGCTGTACCAGTCATCACTGGTGACCAGATCAGAAGGATGACTCAGTCTGTGGTGCAAGCCATTTTCCCACTCATATATTGCAGAATGACTACATCCTTTTTCTCTCTGATAGGACATTGTTCACTAATAATTGAGCCCCCTTTTTTTTTTGAAAGGCTGCTGCATACCCCCCCAATCTATGACTGTGATTAGTCCTGCTTGAAGTGGCACCCTTCACTTGCCTTTACTGAGCTTTAACCTATGTTTTCAGACTATTTTTCCAGTTTGTCAAGATTGATTTGGGTTCAGCTGTCCCCCTTCCCAGACTTCTGCCCCTCCTTGCACCATACCATCTAGGCACTTGATAGCCGTAGTCTGTATTTCACTGTCCAAGTCATTAGTTAGAAGCTGAACAAAATCAGGTCTGGGACAGGCCCCTGCAGAGCCACTCTCTGTGTGGCCTACAGAAAACTCTCTGGGCACATTTATTAACCAGTTTTGTACCAACCCCATCATAGCTTCATCCAGACCATATGTCAGCAGAAGGGATTAAGAGCGTTTCTTGCCCCTATAGCACCAATGAGCAATTTATTGGAGTGTACTGGTGTGGATTCAGGTCTCATTAGACAAAACTAGAGTTTGGACCTGAGACCTCATGGTATTGTTTTTGAAGGTCCCAACCACCGAACCACTGAACAAGAGGGGAGACCTCCTCCTCCATGAGCCTGTCTTGATCTTCAGCCTATTTTGTCTGCTGTTTGTTGCTCTTCCTGGGGCAATCCTTCATGGGAATCAGCTTTGAGTGAGTTCACATTCAATGACTATGTAGTAATACAGCAAAGGATGATGGACAAAAAGAGCCAACAGCTCGTGCATGGGCCTGGGCATTGAAACTAGGGATGGGCGGCCAGAAACGAGGATCCACCCTTAGTTTTCTAAATTTCTGCTTAGAGAAGTACTGTGGACAGTAAGGACCTGGAGGTAGGGTTATATCAGCTGAAGCAATAACAGAGGCCTTTGCCTCCTCACTGGGACTTACTGTATAAGGCAGCTAAGAACACAGTTGTTTCCATTCAATTATTTTATGGCACTGAGCTAAATCCTGGAGCCAATGACTGTGTACATTCATCTTCCTAGAGAAGGAGCAAAAGACAACAAAGAAACAAAGTGCTGGAGTCCTCACTGGGTGGAGAAGTAGGGGTGCTGCAATACCTGCAGGACAGAACCCAGCTCACGCTGTGCATGAGCAAAGGTCCTGCGACAGGGTGGGTTTTCTCAGGGGTGAGAAGTGCTTGGGTAGCATTAGTTCCCTCTTTCAAGGACAAGGGGAGCAGGGAGCATCTTGGTTGGGCTAGAAAGCCTGAAAGTACAGAGAAGAGAGCTATTTATGGCATTGCTCCAAAATGATGTCCCTTCTGCTCTGCTCTAAATATTCACATGCCAGGTAATGGAGCACAGCCGTTTGAGGACCCCCTTGAGCAGCTGTGCAGCAGTCTCATAGGAGATGTGCTAGCAGTGAGAGCCCTGCAGAGAGGCCATTGTCACCCATGAGGACAAGTCATTCCCCATTTCTGAGGATGTCCTTCCCGTCAGTCCCAAGACAGCCAGAGATAAAATGAAACCACTCACCATCTTACTGTAGTGCCCTATCGGATACACTTGAACAAAGATATCCTGGCATATCCTAACCCCTGCTATGAGGCCTGGAGCAGGAGAGGGCTCAGATTCATTTAACACATTGGTCCTGTCACTATGTCTGTCGTACCTCTGTGGACTGACCCAAAAGACACCCTGGGCTGGCTGGCTGGGCCCATTTGTACCCACCCTGCTGAAGGCCAGCATGTTGCCCACATCCACGCTGCATAGCACTTTGACCAGGTCTCTTTGGTGTACCATGGGGTAGTCCTGAGGCATAATTATTATTTTTTCAACACTGAAAGATGTGTAGATGTGGCACTTAGGGATGTGGTTTAGTGGTGTACTTGGCAGTGTTATGTTTACAGTTGGACTCAATGACACTAAATGTCTTTTCCAACCAAAATGATGCTATGATACTATGAGTTCTGAGAGGGTTCTGTTACAGCCTGCAGAATGATGTCTTTATGCATGACACTAGGGTATTTTTTGTGTACCTGAGAGAGAGCAGGAGTATTTTTGAAATTGCAGTGTCCCCTGTGATGCAGAAGTCAAACTTGGTGCAGTCTGCATCTATGCGTCTGCTCAGATCAGACTCTGTTGTGACCTATCCTGTCAAACGTGCCCAGTTTCCCATAGAAAAGGATTAGTTGGTTCACTCTAAAAACAAGCTTGGGAGCAAGCAAGGCTGCCTACAATGTGGACAAAGAGACAGACTTCCTGTGTGGGAAATATGAAGGCTAGTGATCAATAGCTACAATTTATTCGAGATTCTTACCAGAGTTACTGCAAGAAAATTGCTTTCAAGAACTGTAATACATCAGTAATTTCAGCTGCATTGCAATTGAGGCATCTACAATGAGATCCAATCACTGGAAGGTTTTTTGAGTTTGATTATTTTTATCTCTTTTTTCATAATGACTGTAGCTGAACTAGCTGAAGAAAAGGAGAAAAGTGATTGCAAATCATCTGTAGAAGATGAAGTCTATAACAGTGGTAAATAAAAGGCAGACTGTTTCAGAAGCAACGGCAAAGTAGTGAGACGATGCGTGCATACCTCTTGGGTTGCCAGTGTCATATCAACAATACGTGCTTTGCTTGTAGATTTTCCTGCAGCACCAGCTCATAAAAACATGACACTGTGAATTAAGAGAAATGGCAAAGGGAGAAATGAATCAACGCAAATTGAACCATATTATGCACAAACAAGGCACTAAGTAAAGTGTGTGCATCAACTGACATTTTTGAGCACTACCGTTAATTGTGCGTATTTTGTATTTCACTTTAATGTGGTCATTTCTTTCAACTGCTGACATCTACTGAAATTTTAGTAAATGTGAGATATAAATAGACAGATCTCTATTTGGTTAAGCATGGAAAATACTTCTTTGTATTGAAGGTAAAAGGACAGAGTGAAATATGGAGGCACTTGCACTATTTCATAACCCTGCCATTTATCATTTGCCTGTTGGATACTAATTCCTGAGGCAGCTTATTGGATCTGTACACTGCAAACAGGAAATGATTATATTTTTATCCAAAGTTATTACAGAAAATAACCCAATGATAATCTTGCAGTCTAAAAATTTCTATTGAAGCATCTATTCAGAACTGTCATGAATCTCACTGAGTAGTAAGAGCTTACTTAAGGCACGCTGTATTTTATTAATATCATCCTTGGCAACTCTCATTAGTATCGCAGTTAATACAGTTTAATTATCAATCTCCCAAATTTAATGTAGACAGGCTTGTCTGGAGTAGCTGCCCAAACTGTTGGTGCAAGAGCCATAGCCATAGAATAAGGGATGGGTAAGGTATGTGGAAATAAATGTGTTGCAGCTGATTCATAACTCGTCTAGATCTGTTCTGCTCCCAGGTGGAACCTCAGTGTCCACTGCAGGAGGCAGGTGCACTATCCCACCTCTCCCAGGGAGGACGGCTTTAGCTTTATTGGCCTGGTCTCTGGGAATCCTCTTCACAGGCACTGTGCAGAGGTGTTGCCCTGGTTCCTTCGAGCTTTCTGCACCCAGGAGGATTTATCAAACATGCTGGTAGAAGTCATGCATCTGGCAACTGGTGAAAGGAAACAGAGCAGCTCTGAATTCCCTGTGTCCCAAAGTCATGTTACCATTGAAAGATTAATCCAAACAGAGAATTGCCTGAAAGTTGCGTATTTTATTTCCACAGTCTCTCCTGATCAAAAAGGAAAGATTGGTGAAAGAGAAAAGTCATCATGTGAGACAAGGACCTGAGACAAGCTCTGTGTACCAATTCTTCCATGCTCTCAGATCTTGAGCTGACAGTGTTACAGCTTTTACTGCTATGAGGCTTGGGCTTCAGCTGGTTGCCAGTGTAATACAAACAGCAGTGGTTCATCTGAATGGGGAAATTTGCTGGATTAGCTTTAGCAGAGTGAGCTGTTTGGCAGGGGCCGTTGTGGACTCTCTTCCCATAGTGAGCATTGCCCCTCAGCACAGGAGCACCTGGGCACGGGCAGTCCCGGCGTGTGTGCAGTCCTCAACCACACTGCCTCATCACTCCTTACAGACTGTCTTTAAAAAGCTGCAATCTGCAGCTAACTGTTTTAACACAAGCCATTTCCCTTTAGTTTCTCAGAGCAGCAAAAGCATATTTGCATCAAGTCCCAAATACCTGTTTTTTCTTCCAGAACCGCTTTTATTACCAGAACAGAGGAGGATGGGTAGGAAAACAGAAGTCCATCATGCAGGCAGTGCAGAAGTGTGAGAAAATGCAAATTTACTGATGCAGGTTTACATAAAATAATAAAAGTATCTAGGGCAACAGGCCAAATTATGTATACTTATTCTTATACTCCCTGTCCTGCATGTTAGTTTAATGCTTGTTGTACAGAGCATATCTGTTGGCTGCTATATAATTAAAATCTGTTATGATTGTAGTGCCCAGTGCAGGTCAGATGCCAGTAGTACGCTAGGCCTTGTTACTCGTAAAGCAAAATGAAGTATTACAGAAAGAAAGGCTGCCTAGTTGTGTTGTGTTGTTTTCAAGCTCTTTTGAGTTGTGAGCCTCTAAAATCTTTCTATGGAAGGTGAGAAGCCTTTAGAAATTTCAGATACTGAAGAGCAGTACATGAACTTGTTCTTCCCAGTTATCAGTTGCAGACCTCTGGGAAATTATCCGTAGGGGTTTACAGGTCACAGGCTGAAAGTAAGTAGTCTAGAGGACTGGGATTAAGCAATATGGGTTCACATCATGGAAGTTAGGTATCTGAATGTCTTTGGAAGACTTGGCACCAGGCATCAGCTGGAGAGAGAACATGCGCAGGAGCAGCTGCTGCAGAGTAGTGGGAGAAATGGAGGTTTCCATCCTTGTTTGACTTGTGACTTCTCTGTGCCCTGAGAAAATAGCCTTTGCTCTGTTCACGTAACGTGAATTTATAGAACAGATTTTTTTCATCTTTCTTTGTAATGCAAGAATTTCAGCAGCAACATACATAGGCTTTTATTCTGATACAAAAAGAGGTACGTATTCCTTTGACTCTAATCTCAGACCCAATTTCTTGCTCCAAAGTACAGTGTAAAATCTATACACCTGCATCCTTCAGTGCTGTAATGAAGTGCCACAACCTGCAGCCATTCTGTCTTCTCAGTGAAGAGCAAAGTCAGGTCTGTAATTCTTCCAGCTGCAGCACTTGCCTTTGCCTTAATGGCTGAATTACTCCCTTTCGTTAGGCTGGTCAGGTAGAAAGCTGATAGTTCAGACATTATAAGTCTAAGACATTAGCACATTAAAGAGAGCATCCCATGGCTTTCTACCTAGAATGATTTTCTATTTGGCAGTTGGCCTGGTTAAATCAGATAAAAGATTTACATTTCCTTGAGCTCTGTCTTGCTTTGTTCCTTCCTTAGCCATGCTGGAACATGAGTTTAATACAACTAACTTGATATTTAAACTTCCCTTTCTTGGAGCTGTGGGCTGTAGGGTAGGTGAGGGCTTCTCTCTGGGTCCCTCCTGGAGGCAATTTGCAGAAGAGCAAGCAGCATTCATGAGTAGCCAAAAATCTTTGAGACCCAACCACCTCGTCAGCCATGTCCTTGTGTGTTCCATCTTGTGTTGTCAGGACAGCTGGGCCGCCTTCTGCCTCTCGTTTGCCCCTCAGCCTCTCCCGTGCTCTGAACAGCATGGCCCCAGGGCTGAGGATTTGCAAGAGCTGCAGGAGAGCCCACCTACGCTGGTGTTTCTGCATTAGCCCCCCCCCAGTAGCTATTAACTACTGAGTATCGAGGCAAACATCGCGTCAAGAAATCTCTTTTACATATTGTCTTGCTGTTCTTTATAGCTGTGGACTTCAAAATCATGTACCAGTGTTTGTGCCCCCCCCTCAAATAATAATAATCAACAAAATCCCCCTACAGGGTTTATGTAATTTGAGATGTGGCTTTCTTTGGTGCAGACACAGTTCTCGGTCTGCACTTCTGCTGGCGCTGGATGGTGCGTGTAATAGCTGTTTCAATAGCTGAACTTGTTTCCTAGTTCCTCATAGCACATAGGCATCATCAGTAAAATATGCAGGTTTTCACTGTCCATTTCCTGACACAGCATCCATTTAGAGAAGAATGGATATCTTCAGTAGTGGGAAGAGTGTCTCTCTGGATTAAATTATGCACCACAGAGTAAAACCCCAGAGGATATCACGTGCCAGTATGTCAAAGCTGCGTGAGGTCATGTAACAGGCACTGTTAGGTTTGCTCATTCAGCCAGTGTCTGCTTCACAGAACCTGGTTTACCTAAGCTTTACTAAACCATATTTTATTAAATCCAAGTTTAAGAAGTGAACTACAAAATACTTTATCAAGAGCACTAAACACAGTCAGTCGACTGTGGATGTGAGTCAATTGGGATGGCTCCAGGCAGGTTTTGAGGCCTCCCTGTGGGGCTCTTCCTTGGCACTCTGCCTCCTTTTGCAGCAGACTGACTCCAGGATGGGGTCACCCATTGATACTGTGCCTCTTGTGGAGTTAGCCTGGACCTGGACCACCCCATGATAAAGGAAAGAACAGCCGCTTCTTGGATTGAGGACCCCAGTCTCGTTGCAGTGGAGTTTTAATTGAATTTGTAGGCTGCAATTCAAAGGAACTTGAATCTCTTTTAAAGTCCCATAAAGTTATGAAGATGGTTAAGATGCTCACATACATACATGTTGTGGGAAAGGGGCAGGGGGAAGAGAGAGGCATGGAAAGGTGGAGCGGGGGACTGGTGTGGAGAGGCAGAAGCAGCACAGTGGGGCAGCGGGGAAAGGCAGAGCGTCCCGCGGGGGCAACAGCTCCTGGGAGCTTTAAGGGACTGCGCAGCCACAGACGTGAGATCGCCACGCCATGCCGGTATGCTGCCGCAATGAAATAGGTCATCTCCTCTTCTAGATCCACAATTCTTCCTGTGCAGAGTGGTCTTTTGGGGGTTTTGTGGTGAGGAGCAGAGAAATACCAAACCAGAGCTTCTGTTCTCATAGGAGAACACTGAAGGAACTAGCCTTTCTAAAGAGCAGGTGCTCAGGCTGCTGCCTGAATTCCCTCTTGCTCGTCAATTTTATTTTGCCTTCCTTGAGCACAGCCAGGGCTCTGTGCTCAACTTGGTCGGGCAAACCTGTGCCAGCTCCCCATCTTTCAGGGAGACTCCATGCAGCTCTGGGTGCAACAGGTTTACAGCAAAGCCCAAGCTTCATGCACTCCCATGGGAGTAGTACTCAAAAACACTAACCCAGTGCTCCTTCTCCCAGTGCCAAACGATGAGCTTCATTGGGGTAAGGGTAATATCTTATCCTGACATCTTCTTGCTCTCTGTATTTCCCTACAGAGCTTTTAGCTGGGCTTTGCCCAGGCACTCGGCGTAGGCATTCATGTCGAATTCTGCTGCAGACTTAAATGATACAGAAAATCTAATTTCAGGTGTAAGCTTTCTGACTGGTGTTGCTTTCACGCCGTTGTTTTGTTTTCTTTCTCTTCTGCTGGCATCGGGCTGGGCAGCACTTCAAGGGTGGAAGGAAAATAGAGCAGGCAGGTGGCAGATTTTGGAGGAATGAGGCCCTGGGTCAGGGGAGACATGATTAAAATCTTCATTTTTTTATCAGTTGCTTTGTCTTTTTTATTTCATGGCCCTTTTAAATTGTTGCCATTGTATATTCTGTGTTGTCCTGGAAAGTGCCCGACTGCTTTCACTGCTGTGCCAGAGGCTGATTAGAGTCTATGGTTAATTTGGGGATAAGTGCTCGTGGAATAAAGAGACAAAACAAACCATAAAAAATTGTTGAGCCTGTCTGAGGAGAATAAAGCAACTAAAGCCGTCTTGTAAAGATAAGGTAAAGGAATACCAGATGACAGATTTACACTTGCATGCTGGTGCCGAGTATCACCTCAAAAAGGGTCTGGTGATGGAATTGGGTTTTTTATGTTACAATAATTAACAGAATGCATCTTGTCATGAAAAAATCCAGCAGGAGACATAGAAAGTTGCAATTAAACATTCTCTTTATTGGGGCCTTGCTCTGAAATGGCACAAGTGATAAATGCTCAGAGTGCACATCAGTGCTGCTAATGAAAAGACCCAGTCATGTTTTACGCTTTTATTTGGATTTAGATCAACACCACAGATAAGATACTTTGGTCAAACACAAGAACAGGTTGCTATGCCGCTCTTTCCTGGCTGCAATAAGTACAGTAACGTGGAAAAAAATGCTGGTTCTCCTGGCACACTGAATCTTGGATTGGCACATACAGCTAATAAATACGTTGTTCGCACTTAGCACTTTAAAATGGAATTGCACATGCAAGATGTAACCAGGCTACTGATCACCTTCAGCATTGTCCCTGTACTATTTTTACTTTTTAAACTCTTTGCTTGCCTTTTTCCCAGCAATAAAAAAGAATTTAATTTGCTGCTCTATTCAGTATTTCAGTGATTAGTCTGCTGATTTTGACACATTTAGCAAAGGTCACATTGAAGTCCTTCCTGATAGAATTGGTATCTCCTCTATAGCTTGACTTGCAACACTATATGCATCGCAGGTAGCAATGGAAATCCACCAAAGTGAGGTGAGAGGTCTGCCCAAATGCTGATGAGGAGAGGTTAATACCAAGCAAAGATATAGTAGAGGGACCGGCGTGAATGCAGTTCTTACAATATTAAGAGTCAATACTACTACCACACAAATAATGACATATCAATAATATATTGTACAAGCTTATACAGCAACACATGTTGATTTGCAACATTGTACAGTTTAAATCTAAAGTGCACAGCCTCAATCTGAGGTGACAAAACAGTACTATCAATATAATAAAGGCAACACAATTACAGACACAATTTATTTCCTCTTACTCATGTCCTCATGATATCACATTGAATCAATACTCCATTTGTCTATTTTAGATGAAATTAAAACCAGATTGCACTTTATTTTTTCTCGTCAAGTATTTTAGAGACAGCAAAACAATATTGCTTTACAAACAAAATTTGGCCGTTTAGGCAAAGTTAAAACCAAAACTTTAGTAGGGTTATAAGTAGACAGGCCTGAGCTGCAGAACTCTTACCAACACCTCCAGATGTTGTGGGGAAAGAGGATAAATTTCAGTTTCCATGCCAGAGTCACCTCTAATGTTAAGGAATGATGCAGCACACGAATTCTGCAAGAGCTGTGCCCATGGTTTCTAACAAGGCTGTGAGGCTCTGTGTGGGCTGTTTTAGGCAGATGTAGCCTTGTCTCAATTTTTCCTGCAATTTCAAAAGCCACTGCAGACAAGGATGGAGTCCAGCACTGGGAGAAACCTTTGACAAAGCAGTTTGTTACTTAGACCCCATCCCTGTCACTCAGGTTACAGTCACATTTAATTTAGGCCTTGTCTTGACCTGTACATCTGTAGGAAATCTTTACGCTCTTAATGTAGCTGTGAAGTTTCATGCTATTTCTTTAGTAAGAATTTCAGTCAATTTTATTTTTCAATGTAGTTTTGGACTGCTCATAGCAGAAATGGTTATGAGATAAGCATTTATTCAGACATGTGACTTTTTTTTGGATAGCCTTTTTTACCACAGAACACAGAAACCATCCAAATACAACCTTATTTCAGTCTTGGTTAGCACTGTATATTGATTGTGCGTCTGCTTAGTTAGGCCAAGTGGGAAACAATTAGGAATAATAGCATCCTATTGTTGTACTGTAATTGATCTTATTAAGTGGTTTTAAGAGCTGCAGTACTCTTGAGGTTTTTCGGTAATCAACCCTGGAGATGTACAATCCATATGACATGGAGAAATGAGACATCGGTACCTCTTAGGAATGTAGTATGTGGGCTTGTATTTTAAAACAAGCAGTAATAAATATTTGAGGCACCTCCATCAAAAGAAAGAGAATCCTAGTTAATTTTCAGCTTCTGTCCTTGCAGTTTTATAACCCATAAAAAGTAAAAATATATAGTTTACAAAATAGGATTTTTTTAATATATATATTTCCTTTTGTAAAACTATACCTATTTAAATACATTTGAAATGTTGCTATAGGTAAATTAGAAATTCTGTTCTAATACTACGAAAAAGGCAAAATACTTTCACTTTTAAACACACAGCTGTATACTCTGCTTCTCACCGCCCCCTCCCACTTCCCCCAATTTGACTTTGTCATCATTTTGGGCAAATTTGGCATTATTCAGTCTGATTGCTTTTAATTTAAAGTAGTCGCTGTGCTAAAATTGGGGATAAAATTTTAAGTATATTCTGTTCTTCCTTATTTGTTTCAATGCAGCTTTTTGTGCAGCTAATTATTAAGGAGGTATTCTAAAACTCAGGAAAGGACTTTAAAGGAGCCATGTTTCTTGATTTTAAACTGTACTCTACTCCAACGCCACAATATAGAAATAGATTTACTTTGGAACAAACTACAAATACATTCGCACAGTTTGTGACAACTTAATTGTCTACTTAGAGGTCCAGGAACAGACTTTCACACCCGATTATTATAAATCTTGTCCCAGGCGTTCTATTTCATCAATCAGGAAATCAATGTCTTGGTGAGTTGCTGCGGGGTTTGAGATGACCATCCGGAAGAAGTTCACTTTGTCTCCCAGGGGCTGATAGCTCACCATGGTTGTTCCATACTCCATCATCCTGGCTTTTATCACTGGTGCCACCTGCAATGTAACAAAAAGCAGGGGATGATGATGATGATGATGATGATAATAATCATCATAATAATTATCATTATTATCATTATTTTCATTATTACCATCATCATTATTATTATAACAGAACAGAGAGTATGTTTTCTTCTTTTAAAAAAGATGAAGAGCTACAAGAAGCAGTTAAAATGAAATGACATCCAATATTGACAAAAAGGTTAACCTCCATTAAGGAATAAATGGCTCATTGAAAAGACATTGGGTTTATCCTGTTTCTTTGTCCTGCTCTTAAAATCACTGGGGAATTTCCCCTCCCTACTTTCTCAATATTGCTGACAGCCACACAGTAGCTGTTTTTCGTAGCGCCCAAAGCATATTGTTACAATCATTTTCCATCTTCTTTTTGTATACCAGAGTGCCATGGTATTATCAAGCTATTGTTGCACTTGCTGGGTTTAGCAACTGCAGTCTACAGTAACTTCAGTAAACATAAGAGTTCAAATAAGTACTCTAGAGACCAGGCAAACCCAGGGAATACCAAACTTGGAGATCAGAGTAAGGTGGTGCCAGCCTAATCTGCAGTAAAATGACCATGGAGGTGTCATTTGCTGGAATATCGCAAGGTGACCTTGCCCTGTGCCCTGGGAGACCATTTTGAGGATTGACTGCCTGCAAGGATTTCGCTGTTCACTACACGATGTCCTGGAGGACGCTGCTTACCTTCATGAGGCGGCTCATTCTTTCTTCGTTGTCTTCCATACTGCGCAAGCTGGGAGGTATATACCAGAAACAGACGTTTGTGTGCTGAGGCTGAACACAGAATAATGGTTTACACTGTAAGAAATGCTCATAATATCTCAGCTGCAATTAAGTTCATGCCTTTCCCCTCTCTCATACATCATATTGTGACAGCAGTCAATGGTTTTCATTATTGTGGTCCACTGAGAGTCATCATCATTATTGATGCAGAAAAGATAATTTTAGGCAATTTATTCCCAGGGTGTCAGGTGAAGAAACACATCATCCAGCTGTGCAAATATATTTATCCCCTACTGAGAGGCATCTAGATTTTGTAGGTGCTGTCCCCTCCAGAGGCTGAAGGGATTGTGTGGCTAAGGCAAGAGTCTATTACAGATAATTTAGAGGTGAGGACCATGTCATTTACTTTTATTATATGACAGAATAATATAAAATCTGGTTCTGTAAATAGGAGTCACAGGTGGTACATAAGAGAGTCTAAGATTTTCTTACATTTAATGAAATTTATTACTTCTCAGTTTGATTCGGCTAGCTGCTGTATTAATGTGCATGCACCACAGCATCTTAGCTAGTTGAACTTAACGGCAGCACCAAGAAGAAAGGCATAAAGAACCAGTTGACATTTTGCGTATTTTTTTCAATCTCCCAACAGTTGCCTGCCTTGCTACGTTCCTCTTTGCTGGATGCTAAATGTGTGAGTTATAGCAACTCCGACTGCTGCCGGTTCCTTTACTCATCATCAGACCCAGTGGACCAAATTCAGTGATGATGTGTGAAGTGCAGGAAATAGTGGCATGTGGGTATGAGCCTGTGCTCTCTGTTTGAAGGAATATGGTGACATTTATCCTTGTGCTGCAGCGCACTTAAGCATGCACTAAGTGATCGCTACCAGGGAGCAATGTTCGGAGAGACAAAACCTTCCAGGGCAAGTACAGAGAGCAAAAACCATCAGAAGTAGGAGGAAAAAAGCTAAAATGAGATCTTTTTTTTTCTCTTTTACAGGCAAAACACCAGTTAACTTTGTAACAGAGGTCTCTACCAGGCCTGTCCCCAGCCATCACAGCTGGAGAGGGTTGCCCACAAAGAGCTGGCCAAACACGGGCCAGTCCGGTGCAGTTTAGAGGCGCAGCCACACAACCCAGGCTGCACTACCTTGCCCTGGGCACTGTGTTCCAGCTGAGCACCTGGCACCCAAGGGTCCTGCCTCAGCTGGACTCCCTCAACAGAAACAACATGCCTAGAGATATATGCACCCCGCACGGTGGTGTCACCTCTGCCACATGAGCCAGCTGGGCTCCTGAGCAACACCAGCCCCTGCCCCGCTGTACTGCACCCCATTGCAGCAGGGACTGCAGTGCAGACGGCCTCCCCGGGTCTCCCCAGGTCCGCTGTGACTGCCCACCTGAGGATGCTGATAAAAGTGCTTTGCACAACCGTCCTTTCAGAGTTGTGTGGGGCACTGTAACCCCCCACTCATAACAGACCCTGCTATTAGGGAACGGCAACTTGTTTTTATTACTTAAGAGCTGGTTTCAATTGTGTGCTGTGTTAGCCTGAGATGCCAGTGTTTAGTTTCAGTGGGGTGAAACTGTGCAAACTGAAATCTTGTGCACAGCTGCCTCATCTCCGTTGTCCCTAGATCACGTGAGGAAGAGAGATATTGGCACACAACAGGTTTTGTTACAAGGGACACTGCTTTCTATCATGTGCAGTTTGGTTTGACCTATTGGTAGCATCCCAACAGGTGACTAAGGCAAGTGCTGTTGACCAACTGGGAAAAAAGAAGTTGCAATACATACCTTTCCATCAAACACCATTTCATACCCTTCTCTGTTCTTTATTTTATTGTATAGGTATTCTGCAAGTTCCAAGCACTTATCAATTTGTGCTTCAAATCCTGTGGTTCCCTTTAGAGACATAGGCAGAAAAAAAGTTATGTGACTATCTGTTCTGTGAACCAAAACAGTGAAAGGACCATGCAGCACTTGCCAAAGCACCAGCACGAGCCACCTCTCAGAATTCTTTGTGGGACAGATTAAGGATATGATTCTAGGAGACAAAGGACACTTTGCTAAGCAGAGCTCCTTTGTCTCTAGCTCTTGCCACTGACTCCCTTATAGCCACCTCTGTGAAATAAGCAGCAGGTACCAGCTCGGTTCTCAGCAAAATATTGGTAACACCTCCGATGAAGGGTGCCCTCATTGGTAGATTTTGCAGAGCCTGAGCACGGTTTCAGACAGCCTGGGCTGGCACAGAGGAGGATCTCTAGAAGGTGTTAAGACTGCCCAGACATGGGGAGTCTCCTGCTATTTTCAGAATAGGGGATTTTAATCTTCCAGAGGTGATGTGCTGGGGGCTTTCCCAAGAATAATTTTTCTTTTTTAGTTAAACACAGAATGGGCAGATACACTTTTAGAGCCCGGCCTCATGCCTGTGAAAATGCACATTTTGTTTAGATACTGCCCTGCCTCTGTAGTGTTTTTCTCTCTTCTTTTCTAATTGACACCGTATAAACTCAGAAGCTGTGTTTTTAAGAGCTGCAACAAATCCTGCTTTTTCTTCTCTGGCAGAAGTTATAACCCTCTCTCTGTGACATCATAATTGTTCCTGCAATCACCAGCTGTGATGCCACAAAGGATCCAGCTTTATGAGGGAGGAAGGGGAATAAACAGCTGGAATAGGTAAACTGTTTAAGAAACACACATCCTATTTTGTAACATTAATATTACAAGCAGAGTGTGAGAAGAGAAAAAACAGTACAAGTCATATTGAAAAAACAGGGTTTAGAAGAAATGTCTCTGAGTAATGGATGCATGTCCCTGCTAAATCTGTTCTGGCAGTGCAGAACTGACTTAAAAGCCCCTGTCATTATCCCTCTGTGTATAGAGATTTCAAAACAGGGTAGAGCTAGCACAGCCCTGGGAGAAAGGCTTGGAGTTAGAGAGAGACATGTGGCTAAAATTGCCTGCTGCTCTGGAGACCCCTGTTAGCACAACAGTTATTGCGACCACAGAAACTTGCATCCTCCTTTACAGACTCCCACACCTCCAGCTACATTTGATGTCTGTCTCAGAATTGTTTTCAGAGTTTTAATGAAGCACATGAGGATCTTTAAGGCCTTCTGGAAATGAAAACAGTGATGTCATCTCCTCTGAACAAACCTAAGGCAACTTGACATAACAGACTGGATAAATATATGGAAGAACTTATTTAGCAACATTCTACAAATACAGACGAATTAATCATTAGAGCTGGTGTTTTCAGATTTCCCAGAGAACAGATTTTGATGAGTCTTCCTCTACTCCTTCAAAAGATGACTTCGTATCTACTGCATGAAATGAAACCAGGTATTCCAGTCCTGATTTGCCATGTTTAATTTCTGAATGTCATTAAAACATCTTTTTATTTCCAGAAATCTTCGTAACAACATTCTTAGGTGTATGATTTATGCTGTTAGACTCCTACAGTTACACAAAGGAAATGCTATGCAAAGCCATGGAGTTCAAGTTTCAAAATCATGTGGGCTGCTTTGAAGCTAAATTGTTAAAAGTACAAAAAGCCAGAAAATAATAATGTTTTTTCTTTCATGTTATATATGGGAAATTCGGTCAGATATTCTCTAAAATGATGATTACAGAAAAAAAACCTGTATCTGGTGTGCATTATTTTAATGCAAACAAATATACTGCAGGCAGTCCTACCTTTGCCCTCCACATCAGCCATAGCTTGAAGACATCAACATGCCGTCCACACTGCAAAGCCTTGTCTCCCGTGTCATAAGACAGGTCGTAGTGCTTGTCTTGTTGGAAGAGGTAGGAAGCATGCATTTGATTGCAACTCTGCATCAATCCCTTAGAGAAACAAAGACACAAAAAAGTGATGTTGGCACAGATGTGACTACTGTTTTGAGGGTTGCTTTGGGCGAAAAATTAAAAACACCCAAATTCAGTGGAATATGTGTCCAAGTGCAAAAGGAAGATCAAAAAACCCAACAAAACCAGACTTAGTTGCTCAGTGGACCAAGTTTTTCATAACCCATTCAGTGCCCAGGACACCTTGGTACCTGAGCCAGCAATGTGTAATCCACTCCTAGAGCCAAGGCATTTTTTTAAAAAAAGTTGGACATTGTGCCTCCTAGCATCACTATGCATAAGTTCATTTTTGGATTTCACTTTTTATTCCTTGTTCTGGTTCCTTTTCCTCCTTTCCTTGGAAGGCTTTTGTTCTGGTTGAGTCACACCAAGCCAATTTGATGACTAATCTAAATAATATCACACCACTTTTCTAATGGCTTTGGTCTCTAAAATTCTGATTTTCATTGTTTTCTTTCTTTGTAGGCACAGTTCTTTTCTGCAAAGCCCTCAGCTGCAGATTGGATGCTTAAGTGGTATAGAAAGCTTTGAACAGACAGAAGAACATATGGCCTTTAAACAGCCAGCTAGAGCTATTTCTGGGTTGCAAGATACCATTTTGAGAGGCAGCTTTGTGGAAGGGCCAGAAGCCAACAAGGTCAAGAAACCTGGCTCACGAAAGCATGAGGTTTCCTTTTTAGCTTTTTAAGTGAAATGCAGAGAGTCATGTTCTGGCTCTAGTTAAGTCCTCAACCAAGTTTAAGTATACCTTAGGGCTGCTGCCTAAAACTGCAATTTCCAGTCCAAGAAGAATCAAAACTTGGCTGTTTATCATCAAGTGTAATCTTTATTGTAACTCGTAACTGAGATAGTAAAAAGAGAGGGAAAAAAAATTGGCTTTCTCCTAATCTGAGCCACTTGTTCTCACTAGAGGTCAAAGATGGTACTGACTTCAACCAGGCAGGATTCGTCCTGGGAACTGACCCACAAGGGCAACTAAAAGCCAGCTTCTCTCTTCCTAAGTGCAATCACTTTGTATACAATCTGTGTACAGCTGTTAGCAAAACAGCAACCAGCTTTTTGATAGCTGGTCTAGTAAGTGGTGGTTGTATAGCAGCTGTCCCAGTAACTGATGGTTATATGAAAATTACAGGCTTGAAGGGCAATTCAAATTCTAGTACTAAATGAAATGTCTACTTTTTATTCCTAGTGAACTTAGTCTTCCCTTTTTATTTCCATGTGCCCCAAACTGGATATATGGATCAGAGCTGCGCTGAAATATCTATCATAAAAGTCTAAAAAGTGTCGTGAGGCCTAGATTCTGGGCCGAATGTCATGCTGCATGTATATACCATACCATTTATCCTAAGAGGACTAGAGTTTGCCTAGAGTTACATTTTATGCTACACAGAAACTAGTGGGGTTACACAGCTATGCACCCACAACTTAACTATGGACATTTTGAATGAAAAGCCACAAAACTCTGTAGAGACATTGCCATTAATTGGATCTATCATTTCTGCTGGACAGCTGCTTTAATTCCTTTTGCAGACACAGTCTGAGCATGTAACTAGCGGACTACTTCTCAGTTTCTTTTATAATCCTCATCACATTAGCAAATATTAGCTATGACGCAGTTATGAAGAAAACAGCCACTATTTTCAGAAGCAAAACATCAGAAAAGATCAGAGAATTGAGTATATTGGGACATACCTCTTCTCTTACTAGCAGGGCTGAACACTGCAGCGGGACGCCCATCATCTTGTGAGGGTTCCAGGTCACCGAATTGGCCCTGGGACAGCAAACCACATGAAACTCAGGCATTGTACTATGGTGGTGAAACCATGGAGACATTTACTAGTAACAATGAACATGTAGTAATGCACACATTTTTCTTTTTCTGAGCAAGCAAAGCTGAAAATAATCATGGCAGATATTAGGAAAGTAATGCCTTCATAAGGGACCTAATCCACTCTAGTTGGTTTTTGGATGACAATTCTGGCAACTTACCACAGCATAATTCCTCTATCCACTAAACTTAATCAGTATTAAACTTTCTGGGGAGTCATCTATACTTCATAAACATAGGGCAAACTTCCTAAAAACACCTGCCTGACTGATGGACTTTCTAAAGTTGCACAGCTGATTAAAGATGCAGATAGGAAGCTGGCAAGCTAGCACACTCCCTCCCATTGATTCCAGTTTCAGTAAGATTTTAGTAAGTAGCTCACATAGGCATTTTTGAATATTCCTTTAAATGCTTCTGGGTACCTCCAAGTCTCTGAGTAACTTGGAAAACCTGGCCCAAAGTAATTTTCCTCATTGCTCTGCTGATGGTAAATTTTCATAGCTCCTTAATTTTAGCTTGGCTATGACAATTCACACAACTGAAGGACTGGGTCCAAAATTACCATAATAAACATAGAACTGATCCACCCTTCCACAACAGAGCCTGATGCTGCTTCCCTTCAGGACACGTTCATTGCAAAAATAACTGTGTCGTGGTTTAGCCCCAGTCGGCAACTAAGCACCACGCAGCCGCTCGCTCACCCTCCCCCTCCCTGGTGGGATGGGGGAGAGAATCGGAAGGGCAAGAGTAAGAAAACCCACGGGTTGAGATAAGAACAGTTTAATAATTGAAATAAAATAATAGTAATAATAATAATAATAATAATAATAATTGTAATGAAAAGGAGAACGAGAGAGACAAACAAAACCCAGGGAAAAGAAAACAAGTGATGCAACCGCTCACCACCCGCCGACCGACACCCAGCCAGTCCCCAAGCAGCGATCGCTGCCCCCCGGCTAACTCCCCTCGGTTTATATACTGAGCATGACATCATATGGTATGGAATAGCCCTTTGGTCAATTTGGATCAACTATCTTGGGCTGTGCCCCCTCCCAACTTCTTGTGCACCTGGCAGAGCATGGGAAGCTGAAAAAGAAAGTCCTTGACTGGTGTAAGCACTACTTAGCAACAACTAAAACATCAGTGTGTTATCAGCATTCTTCTCCTACTAAATCCAAAACACAGCACTATGCCAGCTACTAGGAAGAAAAGTAACTCTAACTAGGCTGAAAACCAGGACAAACTGTCAGCCCAGATCTTGTGAACAAACAGGGTCCTGTCACAATACAGCTTAGAGAAGAGACATTTGGGACTGCGGCAAGGGCTGAATGGAAGATTGTCCAGTTGCTTATTATTTTAGTTTTGTGTTATGCTTGACTGGCTATTTCTTAATTACTATTATTACATATGATGATTAACTGAGAGATGTATACATTTGTGTCCTATTTGACAGGCTGTCAAGGATGCATAGTACACAGGATTTCACGTAGTGCAGCGATTTGAGTTTTGATGGTATAAATCAGTCAACTGGGGCATGTAAAAACTTACAAGGACCCAGGACACACTTGCAGGTAACATTTATGTAAACAGAGGTGAGCATGTTGGAATCTGGCAGTATTTTCCTCTGTAGGATTTGGAGACAGCGCTATACGTTTATGCATGTCCTTATCATTTCCTGCCAAATTGCTTTCACTCATTCAAAGCAAGCAACACCAAAATTCACATAGCCACAGGGCAGCACTTCTGTGCTTTCTTCTTTGCTATTTAAATGGGACTGCACAAGTGTCTGATGCAAAATCTGTAGGGAACAGTCTTCCACAGGCAACATCTGGCCACTTGGCTTGGCTTTTCAAGTATTTGGCAGCTTTTAATCAGCTCAGAGTCAGTCATCTGATTGCAACACCAAAGCTAATGATTCTGAACATGCATTCAGGTCTATGAATTTCCTTTGATACAATACTTTTTATCTGTGCCTACACAGAATCAGGCAGAAATTGTTTCAAAGACTTCTAGGTAATAGCAGTGGTATGGGTTTTCTCAAGCAAAAGGATTATTTACTGACAACAGCCAGATGTTAATTATCTGCCTAAAACATTTAATTTACCCTAAGGTCATTTATTTCCCCAATTACATCCCAATTGAACACAGAAAAAAATCAATTATGTAAAATAAAACCCCACCATTTTTCATTTGTTATCAGTTACTCTGGGCTTCAGCCAGTATGTGCTTGAAGAAATTGCTGACTGAGACAGTGAAGGAAAAAAGCTACATGGATCCACAGATGTTTTTTTAAAGCATCTCATGTTCGCCCAAATAACTGAGCACCAAGCACCTATGGGATTTTTTGGCTGTGGGTCACAGACAGAAAAAAAAGAGGAGAAGTTTTCCTTTAGAGATTTCAAACGGATGACAGGAAAGATTCAAGACTGGCAGAATTTGGTCCTCAATCATCATTAAAAACAGACTGAGGTGCATTCACTGACCAGCCGCAGCTGGGGAAGGATGCCCAGACCCTGTTTGGGAGCGCTCATTCAGCTGCAAACACTTTTCTCACGTAGCTGTCACCCCTTGCCCAAGCCTCTGGAAGAGGGACAACAGCCTGAAACTCACTGACGGTGGCCAGACTGATCTGCTCCAGACACCAGGCGATATGCGACATGCCTCCTTCAGGGTGCCTTGGAGCAGCTTGAGATCTGCCATGTGGGAACTGGAGGGCACTGTAAGGATGGTCCTGCAACTCCTCCTGCCTTTGACAGGAGTATTTTTGCTGGGCTGCCTGTTACCAGAAGGATGGGAGTACTCAGAGCACAGAGTGCTCCAATTAATGCTCCCTCTTTGTCCCTTTCTCCCCTATCAAACATGAGTAACAGCTCCAGTCCCCTTCTATCCAGACCTGCAATGACTGGGTTGTACTCTAGTATCTACCATTTAACAGTAATGTCCATAAAAGCTGGGTCTAGTAAGTCTCCTCTAAAGGTACCCACATTTGAAATCTGGACAAACTGAAATGAGCCGCACACAAGCGTGTTAAAATGTATTTAGTAAATGTGTTTAATTAATGCTAATAAATCATACCTTTCAACGCCATTTAACTTCCATTTGTGTTTTCTTGACATCAGGAGCCCACCACCCCATGCTCCCTAGAAGGCAAGACACATTATCTTAATGAGAAGAGAACTTTGGATCTCTCCATGATGACATCTGTGAGCGCACATCGGTTTGGGGCCCCTTCTTTCTTCTTGCTGATGTGGCATGTTCCAAAATGACCAGGCAGATGGGCCCCGAGGCCTTGGCTGTACTAACAATTTTCTTCCAGTAGCTTGGAAGCAGTGGTTTATAGCCCATAATTTGAGTGCCGACCCCTACCGTCTGCTAACCCCTTCCTCGCCACCTCCTCTGACACTGACACATTGGGCTGCCCCACACTGTAATTAATGACTTGCAGAGATGCTCCTGGGTAAGCCGCCTTTTCTCTTTTAGCGACTAAGTGATGATAACAAACCAGACTGGCATCTCAGCTGCTCTGGTGAGTTTTCATCGTATTTCAGAGCACTACTGCTTGCCCCTTCTTACTCATTTGCTTTTGCTCAGAGATCTGGGACATGCAGGCGTTTCAAGTGACTGAGAAGTAGTTTATGGTAAATATGAATTCTTCCTTTGAATTGGAGTGATTTTGGCTGACACAGTAATCCGAAAGCAAGACACCCAGCCCTATGGAAATTCAATTACCAAGCCTTTTTGGAGAAAGAATTTGCAAAAATGACACAAAAGCCATTCTAGGGCTGAAAGATGATCCTTCAGAAAGATTTATTGGCAAGAGCCCAGATAAAGCTAAGTAGCCAATCTGATAAATTTCTCTAGCATTTGCATTAACCTGTTCAGCAATTTGCTGTACTTTATTCCAGACAAAAGTAGCCTTCTCCTTATGTAGTTATTTTGCAGCTGCTGCAGAAGCTGAGCCAGTGCTCAGTATGGTTCTTATCTATTTCTTGTACTAACAGCATTTAGAGATAAAACTGAAGGCCAAAAGCACTCAAAGTAGGTCATCTTAAGTCCCTGTTGCTAAAAGTACCACACAGTCACAGCTCCTAAAATGTCCCCCTGACCTTTCGGGAGTGGTAAGTCAGCGCTTGGATGTTAGACTTAATTACAGGAACCAAATACAATGGGTTTTGTACAAGATGACACTGTCCAAACTTAATAAATTAATGCTAATACACGTTGTAATCCAGCCCCCACATAAGACAATACTTACATCCACGTGCATCCAGATTTTGTATTTCTTGCAGATGTCTGCAATCGCTATGAGAGGATCAAATGCCCCGTACACCGTTGTCCCAGCTGTGGCACTCACCAGAAAAGGAACAAATCCCTGCAAGAAAGCACAGAGGTATTTGGCAAGGTCAGGGTGCTGCAGCCTCCTCAGCCTGCAGCAGCCCCCTCCTCTTGTGCTGCCTCCACAGTGAGTCCACAAGTGTCTCCTAGAGGACATTCCTGCTACATTACACTGGTTTTCTCTTAGTTTAGATGCCAGTGATATTATAGTTTCTACCTTGAGGTGGCAGCAAACTTCCAAACCAGCATCCTCCATTTATTAGGATGCATGAGACAGGTAAGGCCTCAGAAGACCAATCCTGCTCCATGCCACCTACCTGAAACAGAAAGGTCTGCTCTGGATGATGTTGCATAAAACAAACCTCACCCAGGCTCCAAAGTGCAAGAAATATCTCTGGTGGACTGTGCCCTGGGCTGTATTGTAATTATCCCAGTGTCTGAATGTGTGGTGGACTCCTGTCAGCGGGAGCATCTTGCCTGGGGGTGTCTCCTGGGGGCAATGCACAGGGGAGGTGTGGGGCTCACCTCCAGCTCCATCCCTCGTGCAGAGTGGGGAGACAGCAGTCTCCATGGAGGCCAGGGACCATCTCTTGGATTCCCTCTGCTAAATGCTGTCCCTCACAGAGGAGCACTCACTGTCCATCACATGCCGCAATTTACAGCAGTGTTTCCTTTTAAATTCATTTGTAGTTCCGTTGATTTCATAGACCGTACTCAGAGCAACACAGGTAAAGAGTGGCTACATTTTTTGCAGAGCTGGGGTTTAACTATCAAAAAGGTCTAAACTTCCCTCTGCAAAGTGAAATACGTGGTCAGTAGGTTTGGGTGGTACTCTTGTGATGTTGCCTTTCACTTTTATCTAATATATTGCTCTTCTTAGATGAAGTAAGCTTTTAATGAAGATTTGTATTATTAATGAGCTTTGAATGCTGTGTTTCTAATGATTATTTACATAAATGTTGTTGAAGGCATAGGGCTAAGTTCATTGCATACTTTCATCTGTTGTTTTAATTCTAGCTTCTATTAATGAACACATACAAAAGTAGTGCATTTTTAGAGATGTGTGGATTTTAGTGTTCAGTGGAGTTTAGTGTTCTTCCATTGTTTTGATGACTATGACGAATACTTTCACATGTTAGAATATATACAAATTACCCAAATGATTACTCTGTTTTTGCTGATACTCAGCTGAGGAACTGCATCATAGGCTGATAATATAAAAGAGGAGGATGTTATGCAGAGGAACACATAAAAAAAGCCAAATAGCTCATGGAGATTATAAAGTAGCTCTACACCTATTTTCTCAGCAACTCTTGCCTCATTAATTGCCAGGCTACATTTCTGAGAAATAAATCAAAAGTTAATGGGCAAGCCTATGTAGTTTTACCAAGGAAAGCAAAACAACTAGCTATATTGTTCTTGGGTTTTTTTTCTTTTTTGGAAGCAGAAAAGCTAGTAAACTTACTTTTTGTTTGGCTTCAAGAATTCTTCTTTCAAGGTCTGATGGGATCATTTTTCCTCTGGAGCAAGAGAGAGTTATATTAGAAATTTGATCTTCAAATCAGCTCTTGCTGTTACTTCTTCACTTAACAGGAAACCCAAATAAGGAACGAAGTGATTTTTTTTCCCAAGGCTTATGCAGCACTGAAGAGCACAGAAAGACTCTGACCATTGGTCTGAGATTTTACCTTAATTATTTTGTCAACCAGTTTGCATCAATATGGTGCTGGTTAACTGAGAGAAGTTATCTTGTGGCCACCCTCACTGAAGACTGATGCTGCTCCACGGAGCCTCCTGGTCCTGTTTGACGTTACTTCCCTGGGAATATGCTCCAGGCTCCGAGGGAGAAGTGCAGCCCAGGGACCCAAGAAGCTCTCTGGGTGCCAAACACCACGGTTCCCTTTCAGCAGGCACAAAAAATGCCAGCTGAGCTGCATGGCCTTGAGCAGCACGGCTCAGCTCTGGTGTAAGCACTCATTTCTATGTTTTCATCCAAGGGATGAACTAATTTCAGGGCGACTATTCCACAGTTTGGTGCATTACATGTTTGCATTTGCTTGAAGCAGGATATGAGAAGCAGCTACCAGTCTGGACTCATTGAACGCACCATCAGGCCCTTCGTATTGACTGTATACTGTATTTGCAACACATTTAATATGAACCATTCACGAGATTCAGACTCAGCAATATAAGGCTTGAAGGCTAATTTATGAAATCCTGTAAATGAATTAGGCACAAGGTGAAACAGTGCTGATATTGAATATTGAGGTTAAGTTTTTTCTTAGCTTTAGCCACAAGCAAGACTACCTAAGAAGAGAGTATGCATAACAGCAATCCAAACATGACAGCTCCCCTCATTACAGGAATAAACTCTTCACTGGATTTAAGTGTTGACCATTTAGATTTTTATGTCTATATGTACTTTGAAGGACTTTTTCAGTTTTTAGTATAGTTGGACACATTTTTTTCTATCACTAAAGCACTGTTCCCTGTTGCTATTAAAAAAAAACAACCTTCCTAAAGCTCAAAATAGCAGTTTTAGGGAAACAAATAGAACCATGAGTTTTAGTTTTACTTTTACATTAAAAAACAAAAACCTGAAGTGTCTTCATGACATTTGAATGGATGTAAACTAAAAAAAAAAATTACTAGTTTTTTGTAGTAAGATATTGCTAGGTTTTATAAGTTTTCATCCTTACACAGCTCACAATAAGTCAGTAATTATTTCAGTAGAAATGGGTTTGCACTACTGAGTTTTTTGCAAAATCTGTCTAAAAATTAGCCCTGGTTTTTCTAATAGAAGTTCAAGGTCTAAAGAGTATGCAACTCATTGTGAGTTATCCCCAGTTACATGACATGTTCAGAGAAAAGCAGTAGCTGTCTTATCTTCAAAAACTGTTTCTGGGATCATTAGAGGAATAAAGAAAAAAAAAAAACATGTCAAAGGAAGGCAGTGAGTTCCTCCTCCAAACATAGTTTAGATGTTGGTCTTTAATTGTTTCTAATTTATTGAGCTTGTGCATACAAACACAGAGCTGGGCAGAACCCTTCATTGCAAAAATCTTTTTACCAAGACAAGTGATTACCCAGCGCCTGGTCATGTTGAATATGCCAAGCTTTACCAAGCAGCAAGCAGCAGGCTGGCTTTGGGAGAGGCGGAAGAGACTCAGCAGCAAAAGGACACTGAGGCTAGAATAAGTGTTGGTGTCAAAGTCTTCTCATATTACCCACATCTGTCATATTACCCCCAGTCTTCACTGCTGCCACACCATACTAAAGTGTTTTGACCCCAAACCTGCAGGTAATATGGTATTGCTACCAAGATGTCTGCATGGTAGTAAAACAGGCAATGGAAATATACGGTTGTCCAGTCTGGGGTATGAGCAAGAACATGATTTTCTGCATGTTCTCCTGGCTTGAAATTCACCACACATTTACATAGTCCCATGATACAACAAAACAAGGCAAACTTAGCAGGTGTGGGTCAGGATGGGGAAGAGAAGAGCCACCAAGAAGTGTGCTTGGTCATGCTGGAAACATCAAAAAGATCTCATGGTGTTCCTTCACCCTCCCGCAAGTCCACATCTTCACAGAGGGTCATCTCCACTGCACGAGCCCACATCCTGTGCAAACACCCCACTTTGTCCTGGTGGCATCTGCTGGGGTTTGGTGAGACACAGAGTAATCCCACTGTTTACTTCAGGGTGGGCAGGGTAGGCATTGTGGTCTTCACAGAAAATCACCACGCTGAATTTGCACAAGAAGAAAAGGAAGACATGACTTCACTGATCCATGTCTGTGTTTAGTGAATAGAAACAATCGGAGGTTTATTTTGATGTGTGTTGGTTGTGTTGATGTTGTCATTAATTCTTCTTGAAGGTGTGCTCAGTCTTTTGTTAATAAAGAGATAATAAGCCCGTAAACCAATATGCAGGCACTGTGATTAGCACTGTAAATTGCTTAGCTGATGTTCTTCTTTTAATGTGGGAGCAGAGTATTTTGATAGCAGTAAAACCTTCCATTTTTGCTAGAGCCATAAATAATTCAATACCTTATAACAATGATATTTGGGACTCATAGTAAGAGCATATTCTATTTAAAAGATTCTCAGTAGAATTGATAAGGACTGTTCTATTAATTTTCATCCCATAGAAAGCATGTTTTCCCTAAAATTTAAAATCTTCATCAGAACATGTTGATTTTGTTAATATTCCTTTGCTTTCTCAAAATAGGTTTTCATACAGAATCAAAACCTTTTAGTTGGGCGAGTTAAACAAGAAGTTATCTACCACCAGTTTTGTATTGCTGATGGGACCTGTAGGTTAGGTGCCTGCTGTGTTACTCCTCCCCATGGGCCATCCTCCTCCTTGGCCTATGCTGCCCACAATGTTGCCAACACCCTTCTCCACATCCCATCGCAGGGGTGTCCCCATCAAGGGCACTGGGCGAAATGTAGTCCAGCTGACAAGGATGGTGAGAGCATGAAGTAATAGAATTACATTAGCAAATGCGCCTCAATATTTTACTGCTTTACAAGGCCCACGTCAGTTCATTTTAATGGATAAAATGTGAGTGTCTAAACGCTCCATTTTGACCAAAACAAGCTTCTTCCTCATTTCTTGGCAGCACGTGTAAAGAATGACTGCTAGTTGGACTTTTTGTTTCACTTCAGGATGAAAGAAAAGAAATATCAGAAACCCCTGAGGAAGGGAACATTAAGATTTTTGATAAGCTCCAAAAACTGACTCGTAAAGAAGCTACTGACAGTCAGTTCCTCACGTGGGATAAATCACTGTAAGGCTGCTAAAGATGATAGCGCTACGATGAATTATACCAACTGTTGACTGCATCCTATATGCTCTCTCTGAGCTGGGCACCTGATGATCTTCTATGTACCAGTAAAAAGAGATGTATTTGGCATATTTACTTACCTTTCATCACATCTAATCAGAATCACACTATCTGTACCAATACCCAAGGCTGCAGCTCCTTTCTTCACAGAAAAGTGACTCTGAAAAAAACCCATTTATTATTATTTATTATTTTTATTATTATTTCTTAGCCAATTTAGTATAAAACGCTACACTCTTGCAAGCCCTTTGGCAAGTAGTCCCACACAGGCAGCAATTCTATTCATAAGAGTTTTTGGAAACTATTCACTGTAATTTGAGGCTTCATATCAGGTCACTACAGTCAATTAGAGAAACAGCAATCACCCTAATCTGGATTTAATCCTGGAATATTAAATACACAACTGTGGCTGATGATGGACCCAAATTCTGTCCTTGATGCATACCTGCAGCTTCTATTGCTTGTACAGATTCAGCTATGAATTTGATTCACTGAAACAAAAAATTCTCCCCTTGAGAATTCATTTAGTTCGTAGCATCCAGAGTGATGTGCTTCTGCTATATTAACTTCTGGCCAAGCAATATACTGAGAGAAATTAAGATAGGAAGCCTAATTGTGATCTCATGCCAGTGAAAGCTAGTAATAACTCCCAGTAATAAATAGAGCTACTGCAGTTTAAAATCAGAACTGGGCTATTAGTAAGACTATTAGTTAATCTGTATGTACAGAATAAAAAAGTGGAAGTTATGTACTAGAGTGTAAGTCAGCCTAATTTTCTCTAGCTCATATGACTTAACTCCTGAGCCAGTGTTGGTTTACAATTCTAATTTAAATCCTAGTGATTATGATAATGAAGTAGTTTTCTATCAAATTATACCACCAAGAATCTGACTTTTATTAACTCAAACACAGCTGTAACAATGTTGTCCAAATTTTAACTATAGATTATTAGACTTTTAAAAAATGTAAATTCTTTGCATATACTACAGTACCATTAGCTCAGGAGGTAACACTACAGAAAAGATCAAGGAGATAAAAACCTAACAGGGCTTTTTAGGTGCCTGAGATGTTAAAGAATAACGGAAGACATATAGTCTGTGGGAGTAGAGAAGCAGACCACAAAGCAGAGAAGTAATCGCTATTGCTTTGTCAAATGCGTATTTGGCTTCAACTGTAATGAAAGCAGTAGAGAGCTACAGGGGAAGAGATGGACACAATGGTTACACATGTCTGCTTCACTTAAAGGCTGTGAAGTCAGTGGGATTTCACTGCATACTTAAGGGATCCCTTCACAATTAACACTTTGAGAAATGAAAATCAATTCTAAATCAACTGTATGAAAGAGAGAGGAAGAAGAGTAGAACTGCAACATGTACCTTCAACTTACTAAGTAAAAAAACCCCCGAGTTTTAAAAATCACGCGGGAGGGAACGATCATTAATAGTCCTGACTACTGTGGTTAAGGTTGTGTAAGAGTTTCCACTCCAAACTCCTTTTTTCATACCCATGTACCTCACCGTTTGGCTGAAATGCCTCAAGTTTTCATGATGCCCATAGAGTTTTTCAATGTTCAGACATTTTGAAGAAGTTCAGATTGTTCTTGAGCCATGATTCACTGATGATACATGGACAATTTGAAAATACTTCTTCAAGTGAATGATATTTTTCATGCTACGTTAATTTTTTTTAATGCAGTGGGTTGGTATAGCTTTCCCCTATGGGGCATGGCTGCAGTGTGCCAACAATGGGTATTGAACAGCCACTGACCACCCTGTCTAGACCTAAAACCAGTTTTTAAGGCCCTAGGACAACAAACCATCCTAGCCCCTGAATGAAGCACATTCTGAAATGTAAGCATATACGCGTCGGACTGACTTCCACACAAGCTGATGATCAAATGAAATGCACGCCCATGCGCTTAGATGAGCAACAAGGGATTTGTGCCTGTGCTTCAGTGTTTTGCTGAATTAGACTGGGCTGATTGCAGCTAGCCTAATCAGACTTAAGTCATCACGTAGGCTCCCTCTGCAGTCTGGGGGGGAGACAGGCACCTCCAGGGAAGGATTCATCCAGCACAAGGGTTGCTGTTTTGGAGTGGGTGCCAAATGACATCAGGTGAGATTTCTACCCCTTCCCTGTGGGCCAAGTCCTGTGATATCTGCTGTCTGTGAGAGTGGAAAGTGTACAGCACCTGCAGGCACCAGTGCTCTGGAAACTGGTAGATATTTGATTTTAACACACTGTTATTGTCCCGCCTATTAAAACCACAGGTTAGTGATATGCTCAGATTAGATACGGAGTTTGCCCTGTTGCGTTTCTGGCTGGAGTCACAAAGTGCTAGGAAGTATTTACACATTGAACACCAAGGGCCTAGTCAGCATCACACTGATATTTTTCATAGCACGTTATTTCATGAAACCGAATTTTTGAACAAACGCATTTCCACAAGCTTCATCAGCTTCACTAAAATCAGTGGACTCTTCCCAAGTACAAATGCACTGTATATTAAGGCCTGGACTGGGACCAATCCACAAACCTCTATATGTGGAAGATACTGAAGTCTCCTCCCAGCCTTGCGGGTCTCCCTGAGCCCCATGGTGCAGCAGTGCAACTTCATGAGAGCAGGGAGGAGGAGGGGCCATTGAGGAGGCTACCGGCATCAGGAGGCTTACAAAAAATTCCCAAGTTTAGGAAGATATCTTTGAACTTTGCAAAAATTGAAACAGAGCTAGAATATTGCCAGCATAATATCAGTTCATTGTTATGCAACGTGAAGCTAGAATTGAATTTCTATACTTAAAAAAAAAATCTGGTTTTTATTCATGTATTACACAAACTGATGTGCACATACTGGGTAGTGTAATATATAAAGACAGGCAGAGATGTAGGAGTGAAGAGTCACAGACATATTTCGCTGGGTTTTGAGTCAATGACATTACATTGATGAATTTTGCTCCTTATTCCATACTAGTTAAAAATAGATTTGCTATTGTAATTTGTTTTTCTAATAAAAAATAGAACTATTCAAAATGCCTTAAACAAGAAAATACAGGTTTGAATGATTTACTATGAGGAAGAAAATTAAGCCCATGTGCTCAAAGGCATCCACTGGAATATGGCCAAGCTCAGCTGCCTCATTGAGACGTCTCATGGCACTGCTAAAACAGCATTGGGGAAAAAATGAATGTAGCACTGATAGCTCAGTTGCCTGAAGGCTTTTGACAGTCTGAAGGGAATTCAGTGGTCAGGAACCAAAACAGGTCTAGGGATAAATTGGGAAGAAATACAGAAGTCTGTGCACAGAAGGGCAAATGCAATTACAATTTCTAAACAAACTTTGAACATGAAATTGCTCAATCTGTGTATACAGTCACAGATATATGACTACTGTTTATGTTTTTGTGTCCCAGGGTAACATCAGAGGAATTACTCCAACTGCCTGAGAGGCTCTAAAAGAGACAGGATGAAAGCGAAAATGGAAAAAATAATTTTAAGAGCAAAGAAAACTTTCCTAATAATGATGAATATTAAACTTTGTTTTAATATTCCTGGGATGGTGCTGAAAATTTGGTTGCCTGTGTAATATAAATGTAAACATAGAGAAATATAAAGGTAAACATAGAGAAATATAAAGGTCAAAGAGAAGGAAAGGCTTGCAGAAATAAGCCTGGTTAAACAGAACTACTGACAGATACAGCTGGGCTAACGGGGAAGAAAGATGTTAATTTTGGGAGCACGGGGGCTACAGACTGTTCAGCCACACAAGGAAGTGAGCTTGAAGACCACCTTTCATGACACAGCCATGTAGGAGTTACGCAGATCTGAAGTCTTATGGTGAGAGAACCAGGGTCAAAAAGGGGCAGACTGCTGGATGCCAGTCCTGAAGGAAAAACCAGGCTAAGAGAAGCCAGCAGGACCAAATTTTCACCACTGTCCTGTGCTTGCGAGAGACAGGGTGGGAGCTGCTGTCACCGCAGCTTTCGCCCTCCCTCCCTTCATGCAGTGCTGCACTGCAAAAGGGTGCATGGAAAACTACAAATACATCCCCAATAGAGAGGAACTTCCATTTGTCTCTGAAAAGAAATGTGGTTAAAATTCAATGGCGAAGGAGAAGGCATAGAGTATTAGTCAATATTAGTGACAAAAGCATATTATTAGTCAGGAAAAAAAAATGGTGATCTTGAGCCAGGGGAATCTTCCCTTTGTCTAAAACTTCAAATGCTGTTAGGAATAAGTTTGTTTGCCTGGTAGCTATTTTTTCATAGTTAGCTTTGTTAAGTAAAAACACATTGTAAATTTATTACAGGTGCAATAATGAATAGGCCTTTTGGAAAAAGAAATAATTAGAATAATTAAAAATGTTCTGATGCTGAAAAGTATAGCATTGTTATCTTAAATGAACAGTGCTTCAATATACAGATGTTTCTATTTTTATAGCTTGCTAAATTAATTGCTCATAATCTGGCATGTCTGAAGCTGTCAGGAAGAACCATCCCTAATGCCATGAGCCTCAGAGGTCACGGCTGGTTTTTGATTGCAGTTTCTCGCTGCTCACACAAATCCAGAGTGGCACAAGCTTTGTGGAGGGAGCTCATCAGGAGTGAGTTCCCAAATGCTGAGCAAGCCCAGCTATCCAGCAGCCGAAACCTCTCCAAGGTCCGCAGGTTTGGTTGCTGGCACCCCGGTGCTCTGCAGACCTGGACCCCCAGCCTCACCCCGTCAGGCACACGCCAGCAAAGGAGGTCATACGCTTTCCTCTCCATCTCCCCTGGGCTTTAAACAATGTGGGATCCCTGGATGTGTAGGCTGGGCTACTTCTCTCTGAATTTTAATCATCTATAAACGTGTGCCTGGCAGTCTAGGCTTGCTGTCCGGGCTCCCTCAATAGTGGGGAAGGTACCTCCAGAAGGCACCTCATCCCTGAGGCTTTGGCACCCATTTTAGACTAGGATGAGTTGTCTTCTGCAGATCTCACTCTTTTTATTGGCTATAAAAAGTACATACACTAGCTCAGATTAAATGTTTACACTTTAAGTGATTAAAGTTAAGTGACATGAATCCTATCTTTAATGTCTCATTGTAAGCTACAGCTTTTCCTTCAATTATCTACAAAAAGACTATACTGTGTCCCATCACATTTTTAAATACACTGTAACGATATACAGGTTTGCTATTGTTTCCTTTAGCTACTGCTGTTCAATTTTTAAAGCTATTTGTTAATGTCAGCGGAGAAACGGATATATTAATGTTTCTGCACAACATACTAATATTTCCATCTTTTGCATTTTTGAAATATAAAACTTCATACTGCTTTTCTAATCCAGCAAGAGTCAAAACTTGTTTTTTCCAGTGCGGATAGTTTTGTAGCATTATCTGTGGATAAGAAACATTGCACTGAGTTCAGGAGGATCCTGTGGCAGTGTAAAAGTCACGAGGTATCAAACAGGTGAAGGATTAGACCCAAATGATGAATGTCTCCTTTGGGACAGGCTGCCCTAGAGCATTGCTTTTCTGGAAAGTGGTTTTGCTTTGATTTGAATGCAGTTACTTCAGTTAAATTGCTCCTCAAATAAGAGCAACTTTTTCACTGTTTCCCTCTGGCTTCAAATACCACCAAGCAATACTTTTCTGGTTATTATGCATTAGGTAATGCAAAGAAAGAATGTGTGAATCCATGAGTTTGACTTTTAGTTTCCTTAGGTGGAAACGAAAACACTCCCTACTTACTCTGAATGCTAAGAAGTATAACTTACGGCTTCGTAATTTATGCCATCAAATGGAAAACATGATCTCCAGGCTCCTCAAATCTTTCCCTGGAAGTCCCACCACACAGGTCACCCCTTGGACAGCTTCTTGCAGGTGCCAGGCCTGGAAACTGCCTCCTAAGTAGCCTGACTAGAGGGCAACGCTATGTGCCATGAAGCAGTGGGACTAGAGATCAGCTTTTCATTCTGCACAGAAACCAACCCAAAATCTTCCATAGGCTGTGTGAAATGGAGGTCTATTGCACTGTCTGCTTTGAGACAGAAGTAACTTTTTAATTTCCTTCGGTCTCAGAGCCAAGAACCTCCGTTTTAGCCTTCAGAAACTGTTCAGACAAAAACTTTGCCAAAGCCACTCTTCTCCCACAGCTACTGATGTAGTTTGCTGTATTCCCTGCAAGTAATGGGGCTTGTCCACAAGGGGAAATCAGCATGCAAAAGGCTGAAGCAGTGATTTATTGCCAACTGGCTCCTCTGACCTAACTGATGTGTGGATGCTGCACGTGCTATGGCTGTGAGGGTGCTCCCCCACTACCGCTGCAGACAAGCCACCCTTCACAGATGCTCCCAGTGCTTCTCCAGAGAAGGAGGTCCTTCTGCGTACATCCGGTGGTCTACAATGCTGACACCTTATACCTGAGCTGCCAGCAGACCCTCCCTTCACAGTCAGCGGCTGCCAGAGCCATACTCCCAGTGAAACCTTGGGCAAGAGCCATTTCACCCCAAGAGCAGTGCAGATGGGGGGATGCCAGAGGCAGAGACACCCTCTCTGTGCTCCCCTGGCTCTCTAACTGGGTGAACTGCCAGTTCTTACTCTGTGGTTTCCCTTCCAAAACTAAGACAGGAGTTGTATTGCTATTTCCCTGGTGAGCACCTGACAAGGCGTTCTTCTTTGGAGCAGCTGCTAGATGGGGTGGGAAATTAGGAAAGCTGATGTGGACTACATGAGTACAGTTCTGCTGGGTTGGAGAACAGCAGAGATGAAGAAACCTCTATGTCTTTCCAATTATGCGCAGCTTTTTTTCATTCCCTGAACTGTGGATTGAGTCTGTATAGCCCCCAGTTAAACATCAAGCCCATGTAAAAGCTGCAAGTCTCTTCAGCTATTTTTATACTATCAAATAAAAAGGCCAAGGACTGTTTTGTAACCTGAACCCAACTAGTTAAACTTTTCCCCTCTCCACCCCTTTCCTCCTCAGGGTACAATGACTTTGTCCTTTTCGCCTGCTAGGGTTGATCCCTGCTCCATGCTATTCCTAGCTACTGCTGGATGCTGTCTAAGAGAGTGCTAGTTGGCCAGATCAAAATCGCAACAGGGAATGGGTTAAAATTCAATAGGACTTGCCTTATAGACAAATAGATCAATGAAAATATTCTGAGAAGGCAGCTCTCCCTTTCAGCCACTTTCTCCACACTGAAAAAGGATGTGTTCAGCTGAACACTCACAGCAGCCTAAAGCTGAGGCACTGGGACACAGGAGGAGGCCTTCATCTTAGATTTTTGATTGCGTTTGAAGCAATAGACTAAAATAGGTTTTTACAACTGGCATCCATCACTTTTACCCCTCTGAGTCAAGGTCTCTTGCGTCACGTACAGTCCAGAACAGCTGCCCTGAAGGACATCGCTCTGCTCCTGCACCAGTGTGGATGAAAGAACCACTGATGATGCACTGGTGAATACAGAGGATTGAATTAAGTCCTGAGCAAGCGCATTGTAGTGAAATTAATCCTGGGCCAAGACCGACCTAAGCAGTTTTGGTGTAATTTCACCATCTCTGGTGAAACAGAAATAAACAGAAGCAGTGTGAGAGATAAGTCACGGTCCTACTGAACAGCTCGGGGAAGATCTGCTTACTGGGAACATGCACAGTTGGAATAGTCACATAACCTATTTTAGGCACCTAATGTAGGTTGCATATCTCAGGAGGCTGATCTCTGTGTATGGTCAATGAACAGAAGTAGGCGAACCCCTCCCAAAGGTGATTTAGAACATCTAAATTAAGGAATATTTAGGTTCCTAATTTGAATGCTCCCTATTTCCCTCCAGAGGTGCCTCTCTTCACTGATTGTGCAGGGAGCGAGGCTCCTAATTTAGGAACATGATGCGCTCCTAAATTAGGAAGGGAATTACTTAGGAGCTGTGAATTACTCTTTCCTTCCCTTCTCCCCCACTGGCAGCTGAACCTATCATGGCATCAGACTGAGGCCAGATTCTGATTACAGTAATATTGGTGGCAATTGTAGTGTACCTTCATTCCTTTATAGTAATGGAAGCTCCAGACTGGTAGAAATGAAAATGAAGTCCAGTCTGTGATGCTGAGAATTGTCTGAGAATTGCTGATATTGGAATCTTTACCTCTGTCTGAAAATTTCAAGACAAAAATCTCAATGTTTCTAAACACATGAAGTAACTTCAAGCTTTGTTTATTATCACGCCACATGTGCAGAGCATGAGGAAATGGTAGTATCCCGTTTACAGACTGCTTGTTCCATGGCCATCGTCCTACAAGAGCATCATCCAACTGCTGCAGAGAGAAACCACGATCAGGCTGGGGAGTCTAAAAGGAAGTAGAAGATCACCGTGACGTGATAAATGACATTCTCATATCCTAGTGTCTATTCAGGTTCTGCAGGACATTTCCTATCTCAAAAGGGAATTGTACTTCTGGGCCTCTGCAATTCCTGTAATAGTCTCTGCTATTTTGAGGGTTAAACCCTGATCCCACATCCTTTGGGCAATTAAGGGTTAAAGGATCCTGTCTTCACTTAGCATGGTTTCTTAACTTCCTTAGAAGGTGTGCCATTACACACTTGACAAAAAACCTTGACTGAGGAAGCAACAAAGCTGCAATTTCAAAATACTTTTAAAATGTAACAGATTTCAGATGCTGTTCCATGGATTCACTAGTATATTTGGGTTTGGAATGTTTAATTTTCTAAGGGAACTGCTTCTTCTCTGGCATGAAAACACAATTATTAGAGCTCATTTCATTATTTTGAGACTGATAGAACAATTTGGTTCATTGTTTAACATTCCATCGCTATGACTACAATGAAATTCTTTGATGATTAATAGGATTTGTTATTTTAAATAATCATGCTGAACCTTATTTGCAAGACTTATTAGGTCTGTAACGTCCATATGAATAATGCATCTCTAGCTGTACAGCCAACTTTGGAGAGCTGCTACTTATTTGTAGACTATCCTCTCTGACTGCTTTGGGGACAATTATTCTGCAATGTGGAGCCCACAGTTGTGTATCACATCTCATCCCACTGCCATGAAAGGCATCCTCAGAGGGATTTCCTCCCAGACATTTACGATCAGTTTTTAGAATACTTTGCTCTTCACACTCGCACAGAAAGGAAACATGTTCTCTCATAAGTCAAAAAAGGTAGCCAGGAGGATGTTGTCACCTAACATGGATGGCATCTTGCTAAGCCCTAGCCATGAAAGAGTCCTTTCTGGCCAAACCCACACAGCTGGAGAGAAATTTAGAAGGGGACCATGAAGCCTGAATAGAGCTCACAGCCCCTTCTGGGTATAACCCTTCCTTTTCCCCTTCCTCCTGCACACGCATTCTCCACTATAAGCTGCAAGGAGGTTTAAATGGCCATAAACCCAAAACAACCCCCACAACACAGACAGAACTATGACTTCAGTATGGTTGTTCAAAGAGCAAAAACCTCTGCACCTCTTGCACTGCCAGATCCCGTCAGTGCCTGTGACAAACCCCGGTGTGCTGAAGCTTTTGCTCACAGACAGAAACCCACAGCAAAGCCCCATTCCCCACCGTACACCGCAGCTGCTCTGCTGTACACACACACAGCGTTTCCATACTACTGTCTTCATGTATGTTATCACCCTCTCATTAAGTAACAGCAGGAGTGATTTCAGCTAGAAACATTTTGACTCACAGTGATTTTCTGTTCCCTAGAGTGACCCAAACAAAAGACATTCCTGGCAGAAAGTGCTGAAGCCTGATGATGAGCTCTCATCGTTCGATGTCATCCTTACCATTCACATCGACATTTATACAGACACAAGTGAGAGCAAAAAACTGGCAGTGGTTTGCAGAACCTGCTCTCCCTGGGTTTCGGCCACAGATAACTGCACAGCTCATCCCTCTACATATCAAAAAGCCAGTCCCTTCCCATTGTTTTATTCCCAGTGAAGGAATAACAGAAATGAAGACAGTTGGCTACGAATTCCTGTTCAGCTGTTTTCTTCATCATAAATTCATACAAGCAGATGTAACAGATAGGAAAAACCAGAAACACATACATGTTCTGATGTGAAGGCAACCAGCCTGGGTATAGCTGCCATTCCTTTTTCTTTAACTTCTGGGAACATCTTGAAACGTGCAATCAACATAGCATACATGTTAGATATGGCACCACCTGGAGTCCACAGTAATATACTGTTACTTTTTCTATGCATTGTAATATTATTGCAGAACAAACGACAAGTCTTGCTACAGTTTTTCTAACTCTAATGTTAACGTTTCTGCCTAATGGCAGATTCTTCTTCCTGATGCTCCTCACAGCTGGGTTGTGTAGTAACAGGATCTACTACACCCACATAACAAGTTATGCAAAAAGTACTGCTGCAACAAATGATGGGCATTTCTTTTCGTCCTCATTTTTGCTACCATTTCTCCTTTAGTCCCCAATCTTATCTTTCCATATGCCATCAACACATAATCCCCACTCTGTTCCACCTCCCAAGTGGACACCACTACAAGGCAACTTCTTAAGTGGCTTCCTAAACTGTGCTCTCCCCTCCCAAATTAGGGTGGCGTTTCATGCCCTGGCTCTGAGGAAACCCACACAGCGAGTTCCAACAGACACCATCTTCTGGATAACTGGAGTAGGGGGAGGGAAGAGAAAGGAAAAAGGGTCATTCTAACAAATATTTTTCTTTTTATTTGTCCTCTGATGGGAGCAAGGGGAAAAGATTACATGTCCCTAACACTAGCCTTAAAATCACCGCCATACATTGACTTAAAATACCCATTTCAAGAGGGATATTTTACCCGCTTCAAGATGGATATCAGATGACAGCTCTACAGTATTCTGTTCCCATATTTTAATTCTCAATGCATAAATTAAAAACGAGCACTTAGTTTTTCCTTTTTGAGTGTTTTACAAACTGAGCCTCTGTGTCTACAGTGGAACAACGTTTGGTTATACATTAATGCTGCATGAGCACTATGGGAATATAATGCAGAACCTGAGGCAGAGTCTGAGTATTTTTACATATGTACGCACATGAACACATGCACACACAGACGTTATACACAAAATCCATCAGTTTTATCCTGTATATATGCTATATATATATACACAGATTGATTATATATTGATGTTTATGCACATATATTTATATAAAGCAAAGGTGTGTATTGATCGTGGTTTTAGGCTTTTAAATGAACAGGTCAGAGTGCAGCTGAGGTAGAGTTCAACTAACCCAACTTTCATCCATCTAAAAATGGAGTGAAAAGCACAAGACAGGCACTTCCGGAAGATGGTTCCGTTCATCCTAAGGTAGCTGCTTGTGGCAGGTGGGATGACTTGCCCTGCAAACGCATCCACCCCTCTCCCTTGAATATATGGGAGCTGCTCTAACTAGCCCAAGGTAGACACCCAGTGCTTGCGCAGCTTAAGTGAGATAAGATAAAATCCACCCTTTAAGCGGATCAAGGTAGCTCTGCTGAAAGCAGCGACGTTACACCATGTTACACCAGAAGGGTATACGTGCTGGCAAATTTAACATTGTTTTGACTTTCGTAAGATTTATATTTATCCCGCTGGAGATACATATACTGTTCCACAGCCCACAGAAACTGTGCCCTTCATTTCTAATCAGTGTCCCAGCTCTGCTCTTGCAGTGAGGCTGCTTCTGCTCTGGGCTTTCCCTGACCTCACTGGTCCTCCTGTGAATCCACAGGAAAATGCCACAGAGGGATGGTATTGTTGGCATGGGGGTCAGTACAGATCGGGCTTTTTCTTCCCCCTTCAACAATCTTGAGAGGTGTGAATATATTTCTACACCTCTTTTCACAAACGACAAAACAAGACATGAAGATATTAAGAGGAAATGCTTGGGTAGTACCTGTCCCTAAAAAATGCAGATGTCGTGTCACAGCTGCTGTTGATGATTTAGGTGACTGAACTAAGGTGTCCAAGTTGAAGAAATTTGGCCTATCTTGTCCAAAGTCATTGGCTCAGTGTCAAAAGAATCAAGACTGGAACGTTAAGTTTCTTCAATACCAGGCCTTCCTACTAGTATTTATTACCTAGCCATTTAACCTTAAGCTTATTAATAAGCCTGCGTTCTGCCTTTAATTTTGCAGCTGTGTTTACACCCACAGTTAATTGCAGACAACAAACCACACCTACAAAATTTGGAGAACCTAATCAAGCCTTTATGCTTTGCATGTATGGATACTGTATATTTCACTCCAGAGAATGCAAAGAGCGAGAACCTTTTCTTTGCAGCAGTAAGGTCTTCAGCTGAAGCCGTGATGGTTTGAAATGAGAAGACAGCATAAAGATGATTTCGATTATTGCCTAAAAAAGCAGAACCTGCACACTGGGTATTGCTGCCTTAAGAGAGTGCATTAGAAAGATGCACTTTGCACAAACCAGAAATTGCAGAGGAAGAAAGGATGAGGGGCGCAGCACTGCAAATGGCCAGCACAGGTACACACCTGTCCCCATGCAGGTTTCAGCTAGATGGAGTGAGATCCAGCATCTGACACGTTAGCAACACCCTGGCCCCCCAGGTCAGGCAGGGACCTCTCACTGACCCGGAAGGGATGGCAGTTCCTCCTGAGGCATTCATCTTTCCTGACTCACACTATCTCAAGCACAGTTTGCCAGACTCGGCCAAATCTGGCGCATGCACTGAACCTTTCACCCCCGCTTGATGCCCGTGCCCAGCCTCTGCCCACCACATCTGCTGACCAGCATTGCTATTGCTCTTCTCTCCCCTCTTAAGTCCCTGACCAGCCCGGTGGGGCTGTTGCGGCTCAAGCCTGCAAGGTGAGGAACTGAAAACCAGCTGTAGTGAGACAGGCCAGGGACTGGACAGTAACCAACCACTGTCTAGTTTCCAAAAACTTTGGCTTAGGTCCTGGTGATACATGTTCAGATGCTGCTCTGTGTGATGGAGGCCACAGTCTTGGTCAGGACCTCTAAGCACTACAGTAAAAGCTGACAGAGCTTTTGCTCTCAGTGCTTTTTAAATAAGGACTCAACAAGAAGTAAAGTAAGTTCTTCTCATCCTTTTCTCCTCCACAAAACTCCTGCACCATTTCCTACAGTGCATTCAGATGTGAGAAGTTGAAGATGAGCCTTGCCTGATCTTCTGCACAGCATGAACTTTACCATTCATGCCCTCAGAGAGCTGAACATCCTAGGCTGTTATCACTGAAGCCTTTCCTTTGCTTGACAGTCCAAACACTCTTTCCCTCTCCCTTAGGTCAATGTACTTTCTGTCCAGAAGGGCTCCTTCCCCACCAGCTATCAGTCTGTTTTCTTTTGACAAGCCAAGATGCTATGCCCAATGTAAATTCTTCCAATTTTTTACAATTTGGTGAGATAGATAGGCCAAAATTTTTAGCAATGAAATTCCAGAGTAAGATAGGAGGTGACAAAGGGTATAAATCAAAAGAGTAAGTGGGATGATTAAAAAAAAAAGGTCTTAACAATGTAGTGTTTGTCAATGATTTGTCCACAGTTAATCACACTCTTTTTTTGCCTTACTGATTTGCCCTAAAGGAATCAGGTTTCTGAGCCTTTAAGCACTCATTAACTAGGCACCCAAGTAACCCCACTGAGCTCAACAGGCTAGCTCACACATGGAAAGCTAACTGCATGCTGTAATGCTGGCAGGATCTTACCAACTCCACTAAAATTACTTAAAGGGATGCTATGTCTTTCCCTCTTTGCTCCAATTTCCCTGGCAGTGATGGACAGCATTGTTGTGTTTCTTCCCTCCATTATTAATACAATAGTCTTTCTATTTCATGTAATCCATAAAAAGTGGGGGCAAAGCAAAACTGCAAGGCAAGTGTCTCTTCTGATTATGTTTCCCATGTGCCATTACAGCTGCTCATAATGCAGTGCAATTTGCTCAAACAGACCCTCGTAATCATATCCCTAAAATTCATAAACATGCAATACTTTATCTCAAAGAGGCCACTGGTGGTTATTAGCAAGTGTCCTCTCGAACATGCATATTTAATTACGTTTACTCTTTAACTACAGGGGATGTCATATAGCATAGTCTGAAAAATAAAGAAAGCTTGAAATATCATGTACCAGGTGAAAATATCCCATCGCCACAGCCCCCTGGCCAGCCAACCATCTCTCTCATTTTCCTTAGTGTGACATATTCCAAAAGTACAAACACTGGAGCAATTTCATAGGTGAACCTGAAATGTAGTAATGTCCATATTTAATGCTTTCATCTACAACACTAACACATCTTTTTCCAATATTACATTGCATTATAGCCACAATATACCATATCTTGCACTGGGCAGAGTTCTGTTTTACAATACTTTTGATAATCTTCCTTCTGATTGGACATCAAATGTCTAGAAAGAGAAATGCCAAGAGCACTTGAGACTCCATTTCCACCCATTTCAGTGAAACAAATCTTGCCCATCTTTTCCAGGCTCAAGGCTTTGCCCTGAGTTCAAGAGCTGCTGGGCAGAGCCAGACCTTCGCCTTGCAAAAACCCATGTGCGTGTCTAGAAGCATACACGTCAGCAGTCCTATTCATGATGACAAGACAGCGTATGAAGCTAAGTAAGTGCACAAAAATGCTTCCTAGTCCCAAAGTGGAAAAACCCCCGCACTTTCAATTCTGCACCTCTTTCTTACAGAAAGCAATGGCTCTAACTGCTGTGAGTATGGATTGTACAGAACCCCTCTACATGAATGCAACTGTTCACTTAGCACACCTTTCATTTTACACATTTATGCATGCAAAATGCTAAAATATTTTTTTCTGTATATTTTTTTGGGGGGTATCAAAACTGACATCATATTGGTATGATGAAATTTTATAGAAGACAGCCTACAGGACAATGCTGAAAGTCCTCATGTAAATAGCTGCAGCAACCATTTAAAAAGCAGACAATTGTTTTTCCAGCAACCTTAACATAAAAGTATTCTTTCATTCAGCTACAGCAGCTAATATTTTAGAGTATAACTGTAAAATTATATTAAATATTATTATGGAAAAAAATCTGCTACTTACATATTAGTATTTGCTGCTGATGTCAGCCAGTCTGCTGCCAATCCAACCATGTCCAATCCAGTTGAAAGTTGATTAAAATATCTAGGGTGCCCTGCATAAGATGGAAAATGTTATCAAAAGGCTGATGACTCTGAATGAAACTACTCAGTGCTGAAATGTATATTTACCTACGGATTTCCATAGAGAAGGAAGTGCTTTCAAGATACGAAACAAAGCAAACAGCAATAAATACATTTCTTGGAAAAGGCAGGATTTCTCCTCTTCCTCATTCCAAACTCAGTAAAATCAGAGTAATTACACTGAAAGCAGAATAATGAATTCCAACATTCCCTATTATCCTCTCAATACGCCTTGAAAATTAGCACATCACTGCCTCACAAAAATAGCTGTTCGCTCCCGTTAGTGTGTCACATGTTGTCACTGGATGTGTTTTTGCCTGGCTAGGTTTGAAAGGCATGCACGAGACACCATCTGAAGAGCTTGCCAGTACATATAACATCAATGATGAATGGCTAATGATTATAATAGACAGGACAAAATGAGAAAATGGGACATTTTGGTGACTGCTTTGCACATGACTCAAAGGCTGATGATTGTACGAAGGTGCAGGGAAGGTAGCGGTCCTTGTCATTTCTTCCCTGTCAGAGTGCAATTACAAATAGCCTGGCTGCTCGCAATTGTGATTTTAAACAAACCACATGAAAACAGCATTGCTGCCCCACCAGAATGAATATACTCAATGAGCTGATAGTTCATTTACCTGGTTAATCTAATTGGCTCCTGATTTTTCTCTAAAATCCTGTTAAATATTTTTCTTAAAAAAGTGCCTAGAGCCATTAAACCCAGGAACCATTAAAACTCAGTTTTTTACCAGTTGCTCCCTGCAAGCCCCTGCTAAGTGGCATAATGGTACAAATTACAGATAGTTCACAATTACTTGAACTCCATCCGACTCAAAGCACAGCAGCTTCTGTGAAAGCTTTGAAAACACCTGTCCTGACCCACAGACGACGTACTGTTATTGCCATCACAGAAAACAAAAGATAGAGCAAGATGATTGAGGAAATGCAGACCCAGCACCAAGAGGAAACTTATCTTCGGTCTCCGGTGGCTTCTTATCAGGCACGGACACATGGCTGGCAGAACAGCATGGGGAATTGCTCCCTGGCTCCCACCTTGCACACACAAAGGCAGAGTAATTGGGCTGTGTGGGCAGACCAGAGCAGGGGATAAGAGGCTGGGGGGGGCACACATGCAAAATCCAGCTCCCTGCACCCTTAACCTGAGATGAGCCCCATGCCTCTGCCATCCAGCCTGACTGCGTTCTGCACCAAGCCCTCCCCACCAGAGGTAGGAACTGCCACCTTCCCCTGGTCCACGCTGCCCAGGACAGGCAGCCAAAGCCCCTCAGGCACCGAGGGACGCTGCCGAGATCCAGCAGGATGAACAGGACCCAGCCTCCACCCACATGCTCTTGAGTGGGGTAGGTGGGCCTGGGGCACACATGCACCCCGGCACCACTGCTAAAGCCACAGCGATCCCGTGCCAGGGCTCTGCCTGCAGAGGACTGCACCTCCCCTGACGATGGGATTTTGAGAGATTTTGGTATTTATAGCTCGGGTTCAATCCCACAGCCAGGCTCTGAGCGGGTTCCCAAATTCTGCTGGAAAGCAACAGAAATTTAGGAGCTGAAAGCCTTTGGTGAATATGGGCCACAGGAAGGCTCAAAGAGGCCAGAAAAAACTCCTGCTTTGGAAATAAATCCACACTGAAAAGCTGGGGCATAGCAGAATTCATATTTGCAGCTGCAGTGTCTCGGCGGCTCTCCGTCAGACCCGTACCCAGCCCCAGGCACAGGCCCGTTGTCACTGCTTGTTTCTTCAAGGAAACCTCACAGCACACCTCCTGCTTTGGGAACGGCCGCAGAAACAGGGCCGGCTGCATGCAGGTGTCAGGGCAGCCATACCCTGGAGTGAGCGAGGTCGGGGGAGCAGCGCTGTGCTCCTACCGGAACGTTAGTACAGGGAGAGCCGGAGCTGCTGCTGCTGGCACGGCTGCTGGCAGAGCCCCCTGCGCCTACACCTGTAACACGGCCCCCTCCACTCAGTGTCTTTCCCTTCTGCAATGTGGCTTTAACATGTAACGGCAGAGAACGTAATGCTCCAATCTGACCCCAACCTCAGCTGCCACGGTTTGTCTGTCCATGCGATACCCTAATACGTGAGCGAGCTCTCTTTCTCAGCTAGATGGCCGCAGAAAATTGTGGCTTTGCTTAAAATACAGGCTCCATCAAGCAGGTAAGAAGGGTTTGCAAGAGGTGTTCAACAATCGCTACCCGGGTGCTGTCTGCCTGAAACGCACATCCTTTGTCATGGTTGTCACTGAACAAAGAGGTGACTGGAAAAGAGACTGACAGGGTGCAGGGAGCAGGGGAGATGTGAAAACAGGAGATTGCTGCTTACTGGTTGGTTTAGCAATATACAACATATTTATGCATGTCCCAGAGTAAATTGGGAGATGATGGGCAAGAGCCAGGGCTGAGGCACTAGGACAGCCAGGGATGGGCTTTCCCTGCCAAGGACGTGCCTTCGCCCCACGCACCCTCCTCTCAAACATGCTCCCGCTTCGTTTTAGGCACAGACATCCCCTAGTATTAACATGCAGCCTCTGCAGCCTCGACAGGGAAGTGACGACAATGGCCGGGCAAAGCTGGACAGCACGAATGAAGGCATGGCCAGCGGCACTGGGTTTGGCCTTGCTCACAGCCCCACCACGCGCACGGCCTGCCAGGAGCAAGGCTGGACCAGCGCCAGCTCCTCGCACCCTTCCTGGGGTTTCCAAGCCATTTTCAAATGCTCGCGTTTCCATTTCCCCTGCAAGCATTGCACAGGAACTGAATTCACATCCATCTTTCTCTGCATTTGCAGATGCTGCCTTTTATATTCTCTCAGATGAAATTCTTGCCGGGGTGGATGCCGGGAGCCAGTAAGAGCACAGAACACTGCGTGTGGCTCCCCTGGGCAGCCCAGCGAGCCACGGCACGCAGGCAACACCTAGGAGCATCCCACACCCACTCCTCGGCCGAAAAATCAGCCATCTGGCTCCTCGAATCCCAACCAGGGATCAGTGGTGGGACTCGGGGATCCAGCTGTGAGGCTAATTTAAGTAATACAATTTATTTTACAAACTGGTTCCCAGGCCCCTGCAGCCAAACACAGCCCAGGCCCCCCCAGCCCAGGACGGCCATGTCTGAAGGGCTCCTGGGGCGGGAATGGATGCAGACCCCCACCACCAGAAACCCCACCACACTGTCCTTCCTCCGAGGGCAATTCAAGCGTTTTACTCTGAAGCACATGTGGAAGGGCTCTGGGTGTAAATCCCGCGCGTTTCGTCAACCTCCCCAGGCTGGGGCGGCTGCCCCAGGATGCTGAGGAGCAGCGGCAGCCAAGTGAGGTGGCTCTGCACCCCCCGGCCCCGCAGGCGAACCCTGCTGCACCGCCACATCTCACACAACCCCCCCAGCACCAGTCCTCGGACCTTGAAAACATTATTTTCATTAAAACAAATTAGAAAATGCCAAGAAGGAAAAGCCTCACATATTTACAGGGAAGAAGAGAAATGGTAACATTGTTTTAAAGGGTCTTTTTTGATGCACAAAATGAAATAGGTCCATTACGTAAACAGGCTATGACAAAAAAAGATTAATGAAAATCGCTTAAGAAACCCTATTCTTTGACTTCCCAGATTCACAGATCCTGTGTTTCTGTGAAAATATGTTTCCTATGCCCTAACCAGACACATCACATGGATCACTGGACTGATCGACTTTGTTCCTGTGGCCATCATTTATCTAACTATTTATTCCAATATTTTACAGACGTTTTGACAGCACCAGGCTCATGCATCAAAAACATTCAGCTGGACATTTCCACCTCTAAACAAGGAGGATTACACAGATCCCCCACAATCTTTACTGGGATCAGTCTGTTCCGTTCCCAAAAGGTGTTTTTTGTTTTCCCCTCAACCTCTGTTCACAAAACAGCCTTTTGTTTCTTTCAGTAATTGCTACACATCTATTTCTAGGCAGTTTCTCAGTAATTCAAATTCGCACTAAGAGCTCCCTGCACTCCACGTTGTTTCTCAATCACAGCCTAATTGTAGCTACGCTTATTTGTCCCCTCTACCGCAGTTTATTTAAGGTGGCCCCGGGTGCAGAGCCGGGGGCCGCCCCACGCCTGGGTGAGCCCCACGCTGCCGTCACACCACGAAGCCCACGGGGCGGGGGGGGTGCGGGCAGACAGGCAGGAGTCAACCCATCCCTGCCCTCCCCAGTGAAAAACAACAACAAAAAAGGTTGCTAAAACAATTCGGGCTTTGTTTTTATTGTTTGAGCCTAAAGTTGAAAAAAAAAACCCAAACCAATACTCCTCTGGGCAGTTCTACCAAATTTTCCTATTTTTATGTCCAGCACGTTAAGGGGAGAGACGGCAAATGGCCGCTCAGAGCTCCCATTTACAGAATGTTTATTGCGATTTTGGCTGTTAAACGGGCTGGTCCTGCAGCCCCCCCTGCAGGGACCCCGCCCCCCCCC